>JAGKTI010010166.1:0-29114 GCA_018397915.1 Birgus latro
GCTAAATTACCGAATTTTCACCCCCCAAAATTGCTAAGACAATACCTATTACTTGTCCTTTCAACACTAAATTAAAGAAGCATATATAAATAAATTAGTTATGACAAAAAACAATATAGTGCATTTAATATACATTTAACCCCTTCAGTGCTGGGTGTATTTTCATTTTGTTCTTGCTGCCACCAGACAATTTTAGTCAGTGTAGGTTGGATCTGTGGAAGTGCACGGGGTTGGTACAGCCTTCGTTAGCCCCTTCAGTATGTGAGTCCAGTCCTGAGTGCCATAAAATCGGCTGGAGGAAGCGTAAATAAAGTAGAAATAGACGTCACAGTACTGAAGTGGTTAATTGGTAGAAAATCATTCACAGAGGCAGTACAGACTGTCGGTAACGTGTGTTGGAGATGGATTTTCACCCCCCAAAATTGCAGTAACAATACTTATTACTTGTCTTCTTAACACTAAAGTAAAGGAGCATATACAGTGTATAAATTAATAAAGAAAGAAAAAAAAGAAAGAATTCAGAGCACATAATTTGCCTTTCGTCAGAGGCAGAAGATTGTTGGCAGTTTGTTTTGTTTTGGAGACGGAGGTGGTTTAACTCACACTTGAACGTAAATTCTAAAAAGTACCCAGTATTTATTTCACTCTATATTAAGAACTAAACTTAAATGTAATCACTATAATAGACTGCAGTGTAACACCTTTCATTAGAAGCTGTAGATTCTTTGGCAGTTTGTTTTGTTTGGGAGACAGAGATGGTGGAGGTGGTTGAGTTCATACTGTAACGTAAATTCTAAACAGTACCCAGTATTTATTTCACTCTATATTAAGAACTAAACTTAAATGTAATCACTGTAATAGACTGCAATGTAACACTTTCAGTAATAATAGTACTGAACTTTAATCATGATCACTACACTGTCACACGCGCACATTTTTTTTTTTTTTTAGCTTCATTCCTTTATGATTAGAGGTGCCAGTATCACTTCTTTTAAGCTATGAACCTTCCATGGCAAGGCAGAAGGCAAAAGAAGAGCACTGTTCAGCACTAAATGACAGTAAGAATGGCGCAACTACCGTCTCCAAAAGCAAGCAGCAGACTGGCGCCACGAGTCCGCTTGGCGCCATTTCTCCCCCTACTTTCGCATTTCGGCCTACTTTCATACGTGGTCTCGGCCTGAGTTCGGCTAACTGAAGATTCCGGCTTCTAAAAGTTCGGCTTATGAAGGGTTTACTGTACTTCCATCTTACTGATCTCTTCCTTCCGTCTCATCTTCCTCCTTCTCCCAGCCATTCTCCAGCCACTTTTGAGTAAGTAAAGCTAAATAAATAACACTTGTTTATGAAGTTGTTTTAGCGGTTTCTTGTCCTGAACATCTTTGTTGGCAGTTTCAGTGCCATTTCAAGTGCTGTTAATAAACTCCTGAATATTTTTTTTTTTTAAAGCAGCTTAAAGGAAATGTTTTTTGCAATTATTTCTCAGCATGTTTGTATGTGGTTCCCTATGGCGTATTAACCCTTCACACCGGGTTGCACGTCGATTTGTCACTAAGGAAATTTCTGTAGCTAGCCATCGGATGCCACGTATACGTGTTCTGGACTTTTAATATTTGCGTGCCAGTAATGGGGGCCCAGTAGTGGTTCAGTATCAGGAGATGGCAAGACTGAAGAGTTGCCATTGCAGGAGGACTATTTTATTATCTATTACAGTAATCTCTTCACTATCCATTGTAATAGAGCCAAAGGCATGACCGGATAGTGGCCCTGAAGCTCCAGCACCAGTCATTCCTGACCCTAACCTAACCTAACCTAAATCAGAAAACCACCTAACTGCCTCCCTACCGGACATGCATAGTACTTATTTAAGACCCCAGTCACATAAGTAATGGACACAAAGCATGAATTTTAACCAAAAAAATGATGATTTTGAGGTGAGTAAGGCAGAGGTGTTCACAAGTTGACAGCATAGTGTAAGTATGTATTGGACATGGCAGTCACTAAGAAAATCACCCTTTCTTACATCTTGTGCACTAAAATATGAATTACAAAGCATGAAATAAATAAATTGTTACCAGAAAATTATGATTTAGAGGTGAGTTGGGCAAATATGTTCACCAGTTGACTAAATAGTGAACGTATGTAAGAGACATGGTAATCACTGGGAAAATCACCTCTTTCACAGCCTGTGCACTCAAATATGGGACACAAAGCATGAAGTAAATAAAATGTAACCAGAGAATGAGGATTTAGAGGTCTGTCTATCAATCTATTGCCAGACGCCTCAATTCTGCACGTAGTGGCCACAAACAAATTGCCTCCATGTCGCTGTGTCCCCCGTCATTTCACTACCCCGCTCCCAACTCACACACCCATCTCTCATATACCTCTACACACCATCCCTCCATCTCATCCTCGGCCTCCCCCTCCCTCTCGCCCCCTCCACCTCACTCATACACTCTCCTCATCAGTCTTTCACTCTCCATCCTCTCCACATGCCCAAACCACCTTAACGTGTTTCTCCTAACGTACACAACCACACCACAACGCCCCTTCACTTCCTCATTTGTTAGTCTGTCTCTCCATGTGACTCCACATGCTCCTCTCAAATAACTCATTTCCACTGCTCTCACTCTTGACTTCTGTCCTTCCAACAGGGTCCAAGTTTCACTTCCATATGTTGGAGTTGGTATCACAATACTGTCATGTAACAGCTTTTTCACTTCCATGCTCACCTCCCTGTTTCTTATCACTGCTTTCAATGAACCAGCAACTTTCCTTCCCTGCTGCACCCTTTTGAGCACTTCACCCTCCAGACTTCCATCCTTACTCATCACACTACCCAAGTACTTAAGTGCACTCACATTCTCCATATCCTTCCCGTCCAGTCTCACTGTACATTCACTGGCTTCACTTCTCTCGAAGACCATCACTTTACTCTTCCCTACATTCACCTTTAGATTCCATTTCTTACACACACTCCCAAACTCATCTACCAAGCCTTGCAGCTCCCCTTCGTCTTTGCTCAGCAACACAGTATCATCTGCAAACAAGTACAGGGAGTTTCCAAACACTGCCTTCTCTCACTAGGGCTGCTTCAACATCCACTGCCCGACATTGTATCTCTTTTATAACCCCATCCATATACAGATAGAACAACCATGGAGACATGACACATCCTTGTTTCAATCCAACCTTCAAATGGAAAGATTCACTCAGTTTGCCATCCACACGCACTGCAGCCTTAGCACCCTCATACATACTCTTCACTGCCTTTAACAACTTCCCATCCACTCCATATGTTCTTAGTACCTTCCACAATCCTTGTCTATCCACCTTGTCATATGCTTTCTCCAGATCCATGAAGGCTGCATACAACTTCTTGCCCTTTTCTAGAAACTTTTCCACTAAGGATCTAAGAATGAATGTCTGGTCTACACAACCTCTTCCCTTCTTAAAACCTCCTTGTTCTCCTCAGTAATTTCCCTAACTCTGTCAATAAGTATCCTACCATATACTTTTCCTATTACACTGAGAAGGCAAATGCCCCTATGATTACCACACACTGCTTTTTCCGCATTTCCTTTGTACAGAGGAATAATTATACCTGACTTCCAATCTTCCGGGACTCTACCCTCCTCCCAAGCCAATCTGCACACCTTCCACATCCATTCTATTACTATCTCTCCCTTATGCTTCAGCATTTCACCACACACTCCATCAATTCCTGGGGCTTTCCCCATTTTAACTTTCTCCATTGCTTCCACCACTTCCAACCTACTGATTTCTTCCTCTCTTCTCACAACCCTCCTTCTCCCCACCATTCCCCAGCCACTTATACTTGCATAACTTCCATTCTCTATGTTCAATAGTTCATTAAAGTGTTCTCTCCATCTGTTTACTTTTTCTCCCTTCTCCACTAGTAATCTACCATTTTTATCTTTCACACCCCCACTGACTTCGTTGGCACCCTGTCTAGCTCTCTTAACTCCTTCCAGAACATTTTCTTACATTCCCTCCACTTTGCACTCAAATTCCTTCCAAATTCCTCATCCACTCTCTTCTTACTCTCTCTTACTAATCTTTTCACCTCTCTCCTCCTCTTTACACACAACTCTCTCGTCCGTCTCTCAGCTTCTTCGACGCACCTGTTCCTCATCCACTCATTATGTGCTTTCTTCTTTTGTGCCACAGTGTCTCTCACCTCTTCAGTCCACCATGCTGTTCCCTGAACCCCCTTTCGTCTTCTCTTCACCCCACACACCACCTCACATGCTGCACAGATTTCTTCTGTGAATATCTTGCACACACCTTCCACGTCCCCCATCTGCTCCAATCTATATTTACCCAATCGCTCCTCCACTTCCCTTTTATATTCAGCCTTTATTCGATCCTCTTATAACTTTTCTACCCTTCTTGTAACAAATACTTCCTCCTGTCCTTCCCTTCTTCTCTTCCTCCATCTTTTTGGATTCTGATTCTGGCCACCACCAAGTAGTGGTCAGAAAGTCCACTCCCCCAACCTCTATATACTCTTGCATCCATTACACATCTTCTCATCCTTTCATACACACACACATAGTCAGTCATTGCCTTCCGTTCATTCATTCCACCGTCCACCCTTCTCACCACTCGCCATGTATATCTATGGATCATTTTGTGCCTGAAGAGGGTATTAGCTAACACCAACCCCCTCCCGGCACAAATGTCCACAAAAGCACTGCCATTCTCATCCATCTCTGGAGGCACATCCCACTCACCAACCACTCGATCCACCTTCTCATTCCCTACTTTTCCATTCATATCTCCAATCAGAAACACTCTCTCATTCCTTTCAAACTTTTCCAAGCAGGCTTCCATATTTGTCCAGAACTCTTCTCTCACTCTACTTACACGATCTTGCGTTGGCGCATACACGCACACAATTGCCCACATTTGTAGTCCAACTTTCACTCTTACCCACACAATCCTCGACCCAACTGATCCATACTCTTTTACATTCTCCTTCCATCTGTTGCTTACAGCAGTACACACTCCCTCTTTCACCCTCTCATTCTCACCCACTTCCACGCATATACCCCATCCATACTCCCATTCTCTCACACTCTCACCTCGCCATTTAGTTTCAGTTATTCCGCATATATCCACTTTTGCACCCTCAGGCACCTGTACAATCTCTCTCTCTCTTTCACCTCATCATTCATACTCCTTACATCCCATGTTGCAATCTTTACCACATCCTTTGTCCGGTCCTTTTTCGTCAACTTTTGTTCAGTCCTTGTCCGAGGCTTCTTGTTCGTATTTTTAGTTAGTTAGATTTAGAGGTGATTATGGAAAATATTTGGCAGCTGACAGTGTACTTACATGTCTGTGGTGGCTGTTTACCCCATCTCTAAAGCTCTGACTGTGGTGAAAATGCTCTTGAAGTATGTACAGTAATGCAGTGTTGAATTGCCCTTAATCCTTAGCCCTGTGAATTATAATTGTTTAAACAAAAACTCATGGCAGTTCAGAGACAGCTGTCGGAGTGGCGGGAGGGGGAGACAGTGAGAATGGAATGTAAACAAGGCCGTTCGGCGCCGCACGCCAAATTCAAACTTACGGGTCATAAAAAATCGGATTTTTTTTTTTCCGAACATCAGCCTACGATGTCCGAACAGTGGTGTAACCGGATAGTAGTCGTCCGGAAAGTAGAAAGATTGCTGTAGTTTCATCATGTATGAGAAGTATGTTGTGGCATGCGGTACAAGACATTTTGCTGCCATGGCCGCTTATTTGGATCTGATGGAAGCAATGTTTGATGACTCAGATCATGTTGTCTGATGAAACTGGAAGTGAAAATGAAAGTCCTATAATAAAAGAAAAAGAAAAAAGAACAGCTTTGAGTTTATCATTATAATGAATGGCATATGTCTGGCAATAGAGGAGCTCCAACACCATAGGTTTTGACAGCTCACCACACAGATAATTATTATTATTTTTTTACATTATGTTAGACATCAGTTTACTTAGGAAATTATGGTCTATTTTTTGGTATGGAATATTTTATCAAAACAATTATCTTTACGTATCTCAAACCCCCAGTATGTGTGACATCCTGGGGAAAAAAAGAAAAGAAAAAAAGTGAATGGGTTAAATACAAGCAATAAGACATGGTTTGTGGCTTCCTTTACCTTAACTCTTCTCCATCCACAAATGGTGTTTTCCCTCACTGAAGAATTGACCCATCACTGAGCAGCCTGCAAAATGTCATGAGGAATTGACCATTGAGAGATTCAGGTTAAATGTACAAAAAATGGCTAACATGATACAGTATAGAGGTGAAACTGAAGAAGGCCTGATATTCTTCTACAGCTTTCAGGTTATAGACTATATCCAGTACTGTACTAGCTAAATATCAAAATTTTTCATCCAAGGAATGCAGCAGATTTTAAAAACTGCATCCATTTGTCGATATTTTGCACGAGGATGGGGCAAATGCTAACCCTGATGACCAAACCAGGGTTTTTTCATAGATTTCTCATCATCAGTGAATAGCTAATGTTCATTAACCAGAGGCCTTTTTTTTATTATCTCATGTTTGTACTTCACATATCCACATGCACCTTGTACTAATGCATAGAAATCTTTTATTATTTTTCAGCATTTAGGATTCTTTTATTTCACGTGTTATCCATAATTAATTACTATACATTCAGTACTTAGTATCTTTGTGCTTTGCTCATCATTCACACCTCTAATATTTCATAAAGCTTACCTAACTTCACAGGGCCCTTTCTAGATGTAGAACCCAGTTTCAAAGATTTTTTTACCCTTGATTAGTTAGATCATTGGAGGACAATAATCCCTTTCCCATTTACAGTATGTCCTCATTATTAGTCGCCCCGTGTTCATTTTTGCTTCTAAGGCCTCAGTAAATTATAGAATGTATGCTCATTAAAGTTTCAGACGCCACCTATCAAGGTGATTTGCTAGTTCCCGTAATTTATAACACCAGTTTAGCAGTATGGAAAAAGCTTTGGCATTTGGGAACATATCTTTGACCAACAATGAAGACTTTCATCTGTCACCTTTAATAACTCACAGGAAATGACTGTTTATGTTGGTAGTATTTTTCCTTATTTATCCCAACAGATTTATAAAGCACTGCTGTGTCTTGATACAGAGATGCAGAATGGTTAAGTGTATTTAATTTGTTGTGCAGGTACCAGGACCCTGGTGGGGTGGAGGATGGGGAATACCACATCATGTATGGCCCTTATGGCTCCCTCAAACTGGGCCCGGACCCTGCCTCTCCAACCATCAAGCTGGCTGCTGTGGTCCAGGATGATCAGGGTACCTTGGCGGCTACTGGCTCTCTTGGCACCGTTACACTCTCTGCTGGTGAAGCTTTGGTTTCATCTGCACTGGCTGATAGTTCATTGGCTGTCTCCTCTGCTGCCCTTACCTCCACATCTCTCAACGAGCACCTGGCAGTTTCTTCACAAGTTCGCAGTAATCCTAATCCTGATTCGTCTATTATGACCATCAGTGCCGTGCAAGGAGAAGCCAGTTTAGGGGATACAGACTTGGATGATGACCCTCTTGCTGTGGCTACTCTTGCATCTGACCAGAGCCACGGGGCTGAAGTGGACATGAACCAGATTGTGAGCACCAGTGGCCAGGCAGTGTTAGATGGAGGACAGCTGGTTACATCCTCCTCCATTGATGCTGTGGTTACATCTGTATTTGCCTCTGATTGTGTGGGTATGAGTGTGAGTGGGACTGGACGTAAACTTCCCCCACAACAGGTATTTGTCAAACTTCTTGGAGATGATTCACATGTTCTGGATATGGTGCAAATAATAGCTGAGCACGATGTGGATAGTGGACCTAATGGTTTTAATATACTAACTAGGAATGGTACTATTGTACAGAAACTTACTGAAGGTGGAATAATTAGTGATGTGAGTGAGGAACAGTACCAGTCTGAGGAGGTGCTAAGGCCAGAGGAGGGTGGTAAGTTAGAGGATGAGGCAGGAAGGCGGTGCAGATTAAAGTGGACATGTGGATATTGCAACCTTGAGTTCCCCAGTTCTGAAGCCTGTGGTTGCCATCAGGAAAAGGACTGCACTGAGAATCCTAACATTCAAACAACCACTTCACAAGCCACTGTTGATGCCCTTATGTCCCCTCTTAGGTCATCTGATGAAGCTACTTATGAACTTAAGCTGGATGGTTCTGGGGGGCGGATAACTAACATTGCCACAGAAGGAGCAACTAGTCAAGAAGAAGACTGTGAGGAAGGAGAACTACTGACTGTTTGGGTTTGTGCAGTTTGTGGAATAGAATTTACAGAATCCAAAGCACTAAATGATCACCTTGTGCATCACACAGTGCATGAACTGGCTTCAGCATTGTTAAAACTGACTGTACCTCACCAGATAATTAAGAAACAAAGAAAAGTTAGGAGTACAAACACTGAAACAACTGGAGATTTTCCATCAGACCCCCTTCAGACTCTCACAGCTGGTGGTGGGCAGCTAAAATGGAGTCAAGATTGTTCTGAGGTTAAATTTACCAAGGTTGAGGAAGGGGTAGTAGTGGAAAATCCAGGAGATACCCCACCAAGCACCCCACCTCAGGAGAAATTAAGTCATAGGAACAAAAAGAAGCCAGGACCCAAGGCTCGACCAAAGGAGAAGGTTGAGAAGAGGAAATATGTGAGGAAAATAGGGGAGGATGGACAGCCTGTATGCCAACGAGAACACCGTACCCCTCCTGCTGGCCAGGGCAGTCGTGACCCACATACCTGTCAAATCTGCAACAAGGTGTTGAGTTCCCGTGGCAATCTATCCAAGCATATGGTATTACACAAATCCAAAAAGCCATTTGTATGTAGCATTTGTGGAATGGGGTTCAATGCCAAGCGTGACAAGAAGCATCATCACTTACAACACCACACTTCAGAACGGCCAAATAAGTGTAGCACTTGTGGGAAGGGCTTTGTGGACATCAACTACCTGCATGAACACATGATTTTTCACAAGCAAGAGCGACCCTTCTCTTGTGATATATGTGGCAAGGTCTTCCGCACCGCTCGCTGTGTAAAGCGACACAAAAAGAGGCACAGGAAAGATCGCAACTTTACCTGCAGTCTCTGTTTCAGATCTTTTGCCATCAAAGCTGATCTGTCATCACATGACCGGAAAGTTCATCGTGGTGGCAAGAGACCCCAACCAGGTAGACAACAGCCTGCATCCTTGCAACATAATGGACATCAGCAACAACAGCAGCCTCATCAACAGCAGCAACAACATGCAAAAACAAAGGAGCCCCCAGAGTTTATTATCCCAGACAAATCACCTCCCCACATAATTAGTGAAGAACAGTTAATTTCAGGTGACCTTGAACCAGGTGGGCACAAAGATACTGGTAACATTTTCTTGACTGACTCGCTGTCTGTACCAGTGCCCATCATCCCTATCACTGCTGCTGAGAGTGGAAGCTGTCCATATGGTATTGCCCTTACCACTCCACCTGCCACCCAGGGGTCAGGAGGGACAGGGGATACACAGGCCACCTACATCATGATAGAGGGGACAGACAGGGGTGAGGTGACCACATCTCACAACCTCCCTACCACTCCTGGTCTCATCATGTACACACCCTTACCTACACCTTCACAGCAGGCATGTACCATTTTATTATATACACAGTTAGCTCGGTTGCTAGGGTGAGAAGTGGTTGGAAGAAGTTCAGGGAGCTGTTGCCTCTCCTGACATTGAGAGGACTCTCCTTACGTGCTAAGGGGTCTTTGTATGCAGCTTGTGTTAGGAGTGTAATGCTGTTTGGTATGAGACCTAGGCAGTAAAGGAAGAGGATATTCGCAGGTTTAAACGTACAGAAATGACAATGATTAGGTGGATGTGCAGTGCGTCCCTGCGTGCAAGGCCAGGGGGGGCTGGGTTTACGATGGAAGAGTTGAGAGGTAGGATGGGACTGGAGTGTATTGGAGTTGTGATGAGGAGATGTAGGCTGAGGTGGTTTGGACATGTGGAGAGGATGGGGGATGATAATTGGGTACAGAGGGTGAGAGGTGTTAATATTGGGGGAGGGGTAGACCGAGAAAGACATGGGACGAGGTCATTAAGTGTGACTTAAGGGTTAAGGGACTGAACAGGGAGGCTGCCAGGGATCGAGCAGCGTGGAGAGCCGCCATCAGGTGACCAAGGCCGACGCATGCAAGCATGTTGGAGCCTTCAAAAACGAAAACGAAAACGAAAACAGTGTTTAGGCAAACAGAAATTACCATGGGTATTGTTCCTGAGAAGGCTTCAGAAAAATGGAACCATTAGTAGATTAATCATTATTTTGTACTTAACAGATGTAGAGATGCATTATTGAAACTGAGTGCATGAAGGGGTAGGCAGGCCTCCAAGATCTAGCAGTAATTTCCAAAGCTCATGGGGAAGGTGTCCCTGTATTTGCTGACTACACACTTCAGTGTGGGATGCAAGCACTGTGTCTTTGTCTGTCTGTCTCTCTATTTCTCAGTTAATCTACAATATGTCCATCTATAGCCAAATGCTTTTATCCTGGAGGGATAGTTACAGACAAATAATCATAGGTGTTCCATAAGAAGACCATCAAAGATTAGAGGTTTCTTACACCTTGGCATACTTAGTTTTAATAGTATGGCTGATAGTTTCATTGTTATTCATACTGTGCACCCTTCATGAATGACTCATGTTGCAGTAAAGTCTGTGTTATATGTTGTGATAGGTATAGAGCTAGGGGGAGGGGATGGGGGAATGAATTCCCTCATACAATAATTGGGTTGGTAGGGGATATCCTGTGAAATCATACCCTCCTACAGTTCAGTCAGTCCTTAAAAAATACAAAGTTAAAACTTAAAAGTTACTCTAAAAGTACTTAGTCTTTGTAGTAAAGAAGTATTTTTTTTTTTTAACAGGAAAGCTGAAATTGCAAAAAATATAACAATATAAGAAAATGCAAGTTAATGCAAGGTGAACTGACATAGCAGACTCAGCTGGTAAAATGAGCCCTAGTGTTTACCTGCTATTCTCAGAAGTCATCCCCCCCTGGTTATCAGAATAAATCTGTGCCAGTGTATGAAGTTCTTTTTACCTGTTATGTTTACCGTAATTACAATACACAATTATTGTTTATTAAGAATACAGTCAGAGCCAAAGCTTTGACTCCCAGTTTTAAAAATATTATTACACATTGAAAATCTCTCTTCTCCCAAAAGCTTCCACACTGTTGGGGAGTAATCAGCTGGGTTTAGCACTTGGTTTTGCTCTGAGTCCATAATAAACATCAGCTGTACGTTGACCAACCTTATTATAAGGATTTCGTATGTGGAAGCATCGTTTGAATTTATATGACATTATTTTCTTGTCAGTATTTCCTTGCTATTTATATAGCTGATTTACCAGTTTCTCCAAAGTAAACTTGTGATTGCATGCAGAAAGTGGAAATATTTTGGAACACATTGGCAACATATAACAAGGACTTTCTGTATTGCATATAGAGGATTATAATATAGATGGTGGTGTAAATCCAATTGCTTAATGTAGGGCTATCCACAGGAAAACCTACACTGAGTGACAAGTCAGATGGTTTCCTAGAACCCAGGAGACCATTTACAACACTGGGTGGTAATCCCTTATGTTAACTATATTCTCTGTTGGTGTACGGTACACAAAGTGGAGGGGGTTTGGTTGGGGTTAGCATTCCCCCAGACTGCCTTTTTAAATCTCTGGTAAAAATTCACGGTGCCTTGGAGGGTCCAGTACCTGCCCAGGGCTAGGGAAAATTGGGCTGGTTTGTTTGGCCATATGGAATGTGTGAGGCATATATGAGGAGAGTAAGAGTGTGGAGGTGGAAAGAGCACTAGATATGCCATGATTGCATTATGTGAAACAAAGATGAAATGGTGTGAAGTGAAAGATTGGGAAGGTGTGAATTAAGGTTGGGTATGAATGCACATGAAGATGTACAGAAGGAGTTGCTGTGTTGATGAGTGATGAATGACAGAGAGGAATGAAAGATTATGTCTGAGCCTGAGGTGTATGTATGTCAAGTTCCACTTCAACAAGGCGAAAGGTGGTGTTTGCGATAATAGGTGTCAGACATAAAAGGGTAGGATCTGGGATTGGTAGGATGGAGTGATAGGACAGATGTCCGGGAGTTATAAATTGTTCATGATGGGTGACAGGAATGGGAGAGTAGGTAATGGTTCTGTTAATGATGTAATGGGGTCTTTATGGAGTATGAGGGGAGAATGATAATGGGAGGCACCTGAAGGATGTGTGTAAGGGAAGGAGTTTATAGATGTGTAAATTATATTTTAAGCACAAAGATGCACACAAATATACATGATACACAGGGAATGGAGTGAGTGCTGAAGAGAGCTTGACTGAAAATGTGCTTGTAGAGAGAAAGGTGATTGGGTGTGTTGTTGATATGAGGGTGGTAAGAGTTCTGTCTGATCATATGACTGGTATACAAACAAGATGGATAAAGAGAGAGAGGAGCAGACAGACTGAAAGACTGAAAGTGGAGAGGCTGAGAAACAAAAAAGTGGCAGATAAAGGTAACAGTACTAGAGGACTCGGAGTCACTGAACTGGGAGGAAATGGATGTGGACAACTTGTGGAAATGCTTATACAGTGTTTAGTTAGGAATACTGAAGCAGTGTGTGGTATCACGAATTTAGCAACTAAGAAGAAAGGTGCAGCTTTGTGGGATAGAAGAGGTTGAAAGGGCAGTGGAAAAAAGGAGGAAGTGACTAGAGTGTTTACAAGAAAGAGATTCAAATGAAGAAAGACTAGAAAAGGAAAAAATGAGAAGGTAAATGATGATGATGGAAGAAATGTGAATGCAGATTACTCTGAAAATAGGAAACTTCTAGAAAAAGGTGCATAAATGTGGAAATAAAGGTAGAGAGAAGTGTGAAAAGTTTGAGGGATAAAATTGGAAAAATGCTGTCAGATGGAGTTAATGAATAGATGGAAAGAATACTTTGAAAGGCTATTGAATGGGAATGTTGTGACTAGAGCAGCTGTAAACATGACTGCTTTGGGTGGTGTGCAGAGGAGAAATGTAGTTCCTGGCAGTGTGACATTGGCAGAAGTGAAGAATGCTGTGGAGCAGCTGAATAATGGGAAGGCAGCAGTTGTTGAGGGGTAGCAGAATTGATTTAGTGCAGTGGAGTGAGTGGAATAAAGTATTTAAGACAGTGGAATAAAGTGTTGTTAGAGATACGTAACAAAGTGTGAGTGAGTGAAACAGTACCAGTAGAGTGGAAATAGACTGTGATTGTACCCCTGTATTAGAATAAAGGTGAGTGAAGTGAGTGCAAAAACTTTGTTGTAGGAAATTTATATGGAAAAATTATCAAAGAAGGATGTGTGGATCAAATATTTCTTGTGAGACAGATATTGGAGCAGGCTTGTAAGAAGGGCTATAAGGTGTTTATGGCATTTATGGATGTGGAAAAAACATATGACAGGGTAAACAGAGAAGGATTATGGAAGGTTTTGATGTGAATGCCATAAAGAGTTATGATGGTAGTGAGAGGGGGGTGTGAGCTGGGAGCGTGGTAGTGAAATGGCAGGGGACAGAGTGACATGGAGGCGATTTGTTTGTGGCCACCCCGTTCGGGATTGAGGCGTCTGGCAATAGGTAGATAGATAGAAACATTCAGAAAGATAGATGGGCATCTAAGTGAATGTAGACCAGTGTTGGAGTGAGACAAAGTTGTGTGATGTCTCTTTGGCTGTTCAGTATATACTGTACACGTATGTGGATGGGGTTATGAGAGAGGTAAAAACATGAGTCATGGAGAGAGGGATAGCACTGGTAATGAATGGTGAAAGGTGGAGTATCTCAAGTCTGATGTATGCAAGTAATGCAGTGCTGGTAGCAAAGAATGGGCAAAAGCTTGATAAACTGGTACAGAGTTCTGTGGATTTTGCCTTAAATGTAGATAAGAGTAAAGTGATGGTTATTGAAAGAGAAGATGACCTCCAGTGTGATGTTATCACGAATGGTGAGAGACTTGAACTGGTGAGAGTTTAAATAGTTGGATGCAGTGACAGAAAATAGAGAGAAATGTATGAAAGAAATGAAAGTACAGTGGCACATGGAAGGAATGTGGCTGACACTATAAAGGCCATGATAAAAAACAGGGCTGAATATGGCAGCTGCAAGAGGTTTGCATGAAGGAATTTTAATGCCCACCCTAATGTATGGGTGTGGGACTGGTGTGTCATGAAAATGAAAAGTCAGGAGTAAGAACAATGAAAATGGAATGTTATGAAAAGTCAAGAGTAAGAGCAGTGGAAATGGGGCTGAGGAGTGTGTGTGGAATGCACAGAGTGGACAGGATAGGGAATAATGTGAATTTTGAAAGATGTGGAGTAAGGATGTCTGTGAACACTAGAGTTCAAGAGAATGTGCATAGATAATATGAGGTGTCCGGTTCCAGAGGGGCATAACCTAAAAACCATGGTTTTTCACTACAGCGGTTTAAAGTTGATGAAACGTTTTCATCATGATCTTGTTACAGTTATTATGTTATTATGATACCTAAAGACTTGTCTTGGCTAGTACTTTCCAGCACAATGTATTTTTTTTTTTTTTTTTACAGCAGTTATTCAGCACCCCAACCTAACTAGCCCTCATAAACTACTAATGGTTGTACCAAATAATGCAACCTAACACATTATTAATAAGAGGATAGAAACCTGTGAAAATTTCAACACACTATGAGCTGCTTCTTCTTCTTTTCTTTTTTTAAATTAATTTTTAAATTATGATTTCTACCAATTTTCTTATTTACAGTTCATACAGGTGACCTTTGATAAGTTAACAGTTGATTAAATACTGAAAATAATATGAACACTCATCAGTCCTTTGTTGCCAGTACTGTTTCTAAGGTCATGGGGCGCGGGGTGGAGATGAGTCAATAATTCAGGAAGTCGTCATCCGGGTCAGACTAATGTATGCCTGACCACTGTCTCGTTTCTTCTTAACAACGTGTTTTCCCCAAGTGTCAGGATTTCTTGCATGCGTCTTAGTATGCACTGGACGTTGGTCTTCACTCTCACTCTCAGAAGAACTCATTTTCAGGAGGATATATAAAAAAAATATGGAGAGGACATAAAAGTGCGTGGTCACAGTGTTCGTATTAAAGGGATGATTGCCAAGCCGCTATGGTAAGAGTCGTGTGATTGGCTAAGCCACATAAAAGTGCGTGGTCACAGCGTTCGTATTAAAGGGATGATTGCCAAGCCGCTATGGTAAGAGTCATGTGATTGGCTAAGCCTGGGGATGACAACATTGAGGGCTGTGTGAGGTGCGCTCATTGGCTGGCTGGCCCAGACTCTGGGGTGCTGGATACGCCTGTCTGGGAGCTGTAAAACATTTCTCATCCGAGGTTTGTGCACCTGAAACCACCTGACTTCCATCCCTATTGTCCCCCACATTAAGGCTGCATTTCCTTTGAGATTTTCCACTACGTGGTGTAGCTGGCCTTGATGAACACTTTCCTACTTCAAACACAAAATGGTGGATTTGAGGGTTGTGTCCCTCTGGAACCAGATGCCTCATATGGTCATGTGGAGAGAATGGATGTGAACAGTGATGAAAAGGGTATATCTGAACATGTTACGAGGTGGGAAAAGGTGTGGTAGGCCAAGGTGATAGATACCGGAAAGGAGTATGTGCAGTTGAAGGCATGGAACTGACAGTGGATCAAGCTGGTTGGAAGAATTTTGTATAGAGAAGTGTATGACAGGTTTGGCACCCTTGTTCTTTCTCGGTGAAGTACAGTACAGTAATAGTCATCAGATTGACTCTAGCTGATCGGTGGTATTCAGTGCATAAGTGTTAATACTCTGTCTTTGAGGTGAAGTCAGGATTCCAAGGGCTTGAATGGTGAGTGAATGAGAGTGTGGCCCATTCAATTGAGCATACTTCCCATTCAGTTGAGCGACTTTATTTTTTTTCCCCCCCCTGGACCCTACCTCATCTTGTCCAAGAATAGGAAAAGAGTTATGAATGATGATGATGATGATGATGATGATTAACACGTTATTGTGTGTGTAACAATTATAATATCCTGAAAGTTTATATAAACTGATAGATTACCATTTCAAGTTTTGAGGAGTGTGTGTGGAGTGCAGAGAATGGATATGATAAGGAATAGAGAACAGTTTGCTCGCACAGTGCGCGAATGGATGGGTGGTCCACGACCTCGCTTACTGTGATTTCGCGTACTGTAAATACATAATCTTATGGGAAAAATAACATATGGGCAGGACCCTTCAAACCTTGATATTTTTTTAACCTTAGAGATATAATAAAGGGAAAATTTTTAAGACATGTACTGCAGATACAGATAAAATCACAAAAATATGGTCGGTCACATGGAGAGACAGACTAACAAATGAGGAAGTGAAGGAGCGTTGTGGTGTGGTTGAGGACGTGATGGGAAGCGTTAGGAGAAACACGTTAAGGTGGTTTGGGCATGTGGAGAGGATGGAGAGTGAAAGATTGACGAGGAGAGTGCATGTGAGTGAGGTGGAGGGGGCGAGAGGGAGGGGGAGGCCGAGGATGAGATGGAGGGATGGAGTGGAGAGGTATATGAGAGAGGGGGGTGTGAGTTGGGAGCGTGGTAGTGAAATGGCAGGGGACAGAGTGACCTGGAGGCGATTTGTTTGTGGCCACCCCGTTCGGGATTGAGGCGTCTGGCAATAGATAGATAGATAGACCTTAAAAACAGTAGATGACAGGCCTGATGGACTTAAATAGCAGGGGTCCCTAGGCATAGCAACACACTTAGAGTTCCCCCGCTGCCCTGGTCGCACAACACTAACAGTTGCCAGTGTTGTATTATTCCAGGCTTTGACAAAGAAATTTACAGCCTGTCGAATGTTATATTTCTTCCAGAATGCAGCACCAGTCATTATGGTGGGGGTTGCAGGTATGCCAGGTGAAGCAGGTGAGTCAGGTGGAGCTGTAGAGGTGGAGGGGGAGGTGGCTGGTGAGTTAGGTGGAGCGGTGGAGGGGACAGTGGCAGGCGAGTCAGAGGAGGTGGCGAGGGGAGGATCCTCCATCTCTTTCTCACTACTGCTCACATTTTTGGCAATTTCCTTCATCTCTTCATGTTTCTCTGTTTCATTCCTCATCATGTTGTAGATGTATTTGCAGTATAACAATTTGGCATTCACCAAATAACCATTATTCAAATGAATCCAAACTTATAGAAACTGGGTATCTATTCTAACTAACCGTTATTGCCGAAAACGTCATTGTCGAAGTTGTTATTGGTGAGATCGTACAGTAGACTCCTCTTGAACATCTTCCCCATGAGCCTCTAAGTCACCATGAGCACGTCGTTTGGGGTGGGATGCCGCATAGTCAGGGAAAATAGTGGTTTTGGGCCACTCCTTGCTTCTGCCTCACGTATTGTGGGCCAAACTCATGCATTCAAAGTTTTATACAGTAGTTATGATTTTTGGTCACTCGTGTACTATGTGATTCACGCGCTGTGATCATGTGCACTGTGCGAGCGAACTGTACTATGATTCTTGAAAGATGCAAAATAAGAGTCTGTGGACACCAGAGTTGAAGAGAATGCGTGTAGATGGTATGGTCATGTGGAGAGGGTGGGAGTGGACAGAGTGGGGAAAAGGGTATATCTGAGGGAGCTTGAAGGTGGGAGGCAGTATGGTATGCCAGGAAGAATGGGGATAGATATGGTGAATGAGTGTTTGAGAAAGAGAGATATGGAAGCTGATGAAGCTAGGAAACTGCCAAGAGGTCAAATTGGCTGGATGAATTTTGTGCAGATGAGTGTATGACCAGGGTTTGGCACCCCATTTTAACTTGACAGTCATCGGATTGACTCCCTTGGACAAACGAATGTGAAGCTATGTGTGGAATAAATTTAGACTTTCCTGGTGGAGCCAGGATTCTGGGATGGCTTGAGTGGTGATTGAATGGGTGTTTTCTTTCAGCTGGACAGACTTTAGTTAGTATGTCATTCTATCAAGTTTTTTTCATTCTCTGGACCCTACCTCACCCCATCCTATGGTGGGAAAGGAAGACTGGATGATGATAATGATTGTGATGATATATAGGTGTCAGTGCTATCACATCCTAGTACTAAGATATCAGAATGTGATTGCATGCATTATCTGTAATTACTAGCTTGGCTGGGAAATGCATGGTAAGTATTGTAGTGCCATAGTGCTTTATTATCTTGAGATATACTGTATATATATATAAATGTAGATAAGAGTAAAATATTGGTTACTGAAACTAGCTCTGACCTTTAAATGGTGGTAGAGTTTATGCCGCTAGGTATAGTGATAGAAATTTCTCTGTATTTTAGAATGGAGGAATGGGTGGAAATTTATCAGTATTTTGGAATGGAAGAAAGGATGGCAAAGAAGTCTATCTATCTATCTATTGCCAGATGCCATAATCCCTTAAGGGGTGTCCATTTGACTCTGAGTTATTTGTTTTACAGGGAGGGGCACTAACCCTCCACCAACCCACTTGTTGACACATAGGGAGCACGTATGGTTTGGTTATATGGTTACCACCCAGCGTTGTAAATGGTTTCTTGGTTTACAGGAAACCATTTGGCTTGCCACTCAATGTAAAGCCACCTGTAAAGGAAAGAAAAGCAATAAGAAGTGACAGGAAAGATGGGAGAAATAGGAAGAGAGGAGGGCAGGCTCAGAAAGAGAATGATAAAGGCAAAGGAAGAAGTAGGCAGCACTACATCAAGTGAGTGGATGATGGTCGCCACCACCTACCACTTGGCAAAGAAGTAAAATTGCTAAATGGAAAAAATTGCATTGAGAAGGGAAGAATATTTTGAATTAATGTGTGTAGGGTTTTTGAGAGTGAGGGATGAAGGTAGATAAGACAGCCCATATGTTGTATGGAAGGGTGGAGAGCAGTATATTAGTGAGAGAAAGAAAAGAGCAATATTTTAGTCTGGAAAGGAAGAGAACAGTATATTGGTGAGAGAAGGAGCAGTATATTGGTGAGAGAAGGAGCAATATATTGGTGAGAGAAGGAGCAATATATTGGTGAGAGAAGGAGCAGTATATTAACGAGAGAAGGAAGAGAGCAGTATATGTGTGAAAGATGGAGCAGTATATTTGATAAGAGAAGGAAGAGAGCAGTATATTGGTGAGTGAAGGACCAGTATATTGATGAGAGAAGGACGAGAGGAGTATATTGATAAGGAAGAAAGCAGTTTACTGTACTGGTGAGAGGAGGAGCTGTATGTTGATGAGAGAAGGAAAAGAACAGGATATTGGTGAGAGAAGAAGAAAAGAAAATGAGAGAGGGAGACACATGCATGTGAGGACAAAATAGAGGCAGTTCTGTAATGGCCATATCCAGTTGGGAGTTTACCTAGGACGAAGCAATGTATCAGATGATGATGATGGAAAGAATTTAAGGAAATGGAGAGTAGAATGGCTAAATGAAATGAAGTGGTTGGTGCTGTGAATTTAGGCCTTGATACGGAAAAGAGTTTGAGTGCATAGGCTATAAGACAACTGCTTATATGTGTAAGTGTTCACATTAATGCTGTAAATAGGTCACAAGATAACTGCTGAGGTATGTGTTAGTGGCCAGGTTAATACTGTATATGGATATGAAACCTAATCTATCTATCTATTGCCAGACGCCTTGATCCCGAACGGGGTGGCCACAAACAAATCGCCTCCATGTCACTCTGTCCCTGCCATTTCACTACCACGCTCCCAACTCACACGCCCCTCTCTCATATACCTCTCCACTCCATCCCTCCATCTCATCCTTGGCCTCCCCCTCCCTCTCGCCCCCTCCACCTCACTCACATACACTCTCCTCATCAGTCTTTCACTCTCCATCCACTCCACATGCCCAAACCACCTTAATGTGTTTCTCCTAACGCTTCCCATCACGTCCTCAACCACACCACAATGCTCCTTCACTTCCTCATTTGTTAGTCTGTCTCTCCATGTGACTCCACATGCTCCTCTCAAATAACTCATTTCCACTGCTCTCACTCTTGACTTCTGTCCTTCCAACAGGGTCCAAGCTTCACTTCCATATGTCAGAGTTGGTATCACAATACTGTCATGTAACAACTTTTTCACTTCCATGTTCACCTCCCTGTTTCTTATCACTGCTTTCAACGAACCAGCAACCTTCCTTCCCTGCTGCACCCTTTCGAGCACTTCACCCTCCAGACTTCCATCCTTACTCATCACACTGCCCAAGTACTTAAATTCACTCACATTTTCCATATCCTTCCCATCCAATCTCACTGTACATTCACTGGCTTCACTTCTCTCGAAGATCATCACTTTACTCTTCCCCACATTCACCTTTAGATTTCGTTACTTACACACTCTCCCAAACTCATCTACCAAGCCTTGCAGCTCCCCTTCGTCTTCACTCAACAACACAGTATCATCTGCAAACAACAGTACAGGGAGTTTCCAGACACTGTCCTCTCTCACTAGGGCTGCTCCAACATCCACTGCCCGACCTTGTATCTCTTTTATAACCCCATCCATATACAGATAGAACAACCATGGAGACATGACACATCCTTGTTTCAATCCAACCTTCAAATGGAAAGTTTCACTCAGTTTGCCATCCACATGCACTGCAGCCTTAGCACCCTCATACATACTCTTCACTGCCTTCAACAACTTCCCATCCACTCCATATATTCTTAATACCTTCCACAAACCTTGTCTATCCGCCCTGTCATATGCTTTCTCCAGATCCATGAAGGCTGCATACAACTTTTTGCCCTTCTCTAGAAACTTTTCCACTAAGGATCTAAGAATGAATGTCTGGTCTACACAACCTATTCCCTTCCTAAAACCTCCTTGTTCTTCTCCAACTAATTCCTCAGTAATTTCCCTAACTCTGTCAATAAGTATCCTACCATATACTTTTCCTATTACACTGAGAAGGCAAATGCCCCTATGATTACCACACACTGCTTTTTCCCCTTTTCCTTTGTACAGAGGAATGATTATACCTGACTTCCAATCCTCCGGGACTCTACCCTCCTCCCAAGCCAATCTGCACACCTTCCACATCCATTCTATTACTATCTCTCCCCCATGCTTCAGCATTTCACCACACACTCCTTCAGTTCCTGGGGCTTTCCCCATTTTAACTTTCTTCATTGCTTCCACCACTTCCATCCTGGTGATTTCTTCCTCTCTTCTCACAACCCTCTTTCTCCCTGCCATTCCCCAGCCACTTATACTTGCATTACTTTCATTCTCTATGTTCAACAGTTCATTAAAGTGTTCTCTCCATCTGTTTACTTTTTCTCCCTTCTCCGCTAGTAATCGTCGTTCATCGTTCATTTTTGAAGGCTCCAACATGCTTGCATGTGTCGGCCTTGGTCACCTAATGGCGGCTCTCCATGCTGCTCGATCTCTGGCAACCTCCCTATTCAGTCCCTTAACCCTTAAGTCACATTTAATGACCTCATCCCATGTCTTTCTTGGTCTACCCCTCCCAACCCCTCCCCCAATATTAACACCTCTCACCCTCTGTACCCAATTATCCTCCCCCATCCTCTCCACATGTCCAAACCACCTCAGCCTACCTCTCCTCATCACAACACCAATACACTCCAGTCCCATCCTACCTCTCAACTCTTCCATCGTAAGCCCAGCCCCCCCAGGCCTTGCACGCAGGGACGCACTGCACATCCACCTAATCATTGTCATTTCTGTACTTTTAAACCTGCGAATATCTTCTTCCTTTACTGCCCAGGTCTCACTACCATACAGCATCACACTCCTAACACATGCTGCATACAAAGACCCCTTAGCACGTAAGGAGAGTCCTCTCAATGTCAGGAGAGGCAACAGCTCCCTGAACTTCTTCCAACCACTTCTCACTCTAGCAACCGAGCTAACTCCAGCCCCACCTCCGGCACATAACATGTCTCCCAAATAACAAAACTCCTCCACACGCTCAAGAGACTCACCTGCAAGTTCAACCCTCTCACGCCTAACAATCTCCACCTGCTCTCCCCGACACACCGCACACATGAAATCAGCATTATCTCGCAGTCTACCTCTGATACCACTACATCTCTTATGCACCCACTTATCACAAACACTGCACAAGATGGAATTACTTCCCACACCCTTGTGGCAAACTGCACATGGCCACTCTCCCTCTCCTCTGATTGTACCGCCACCAACCCTAGATATCATCACTTTTGTTTTATCTGCATTTACCCTTAAGCCCTTGTGCCCCATACCATCTCTCCACTTCTTAAATCTTTCCTCAGCCTCCCCTTCATTCTCAGCAATCAACACCAAATCATCAGCATACAACATCTCCCATGGGAGTCCCTCTCTGAAGTCACGTGAGAGGGCTTCAAGCACCATGATAAACAACAAGGGACTCAAAACTGACCCCTGATGCACACCAACATTCACGGGAAACTCATCACTCAAAGCTCCATTCACCCTTACCTGAGTGTGAGCACCCACGTACATGGCCATAACCACCCTAACCAGCCACTCTTCCAACCCTAGCTTTCTCATTGCCCACTTCACCACCTCTCTAGGGACTCTGTCAAAGGCCTTTTCCAAATCAACAAAAACAAAATACAATTCCCTTTTCTTGCCAATATATTTTTCCTGAAGCTGTCGAACAATGAATATGGCATCAGTGGTCCCCCTGCCTGGCATAAACCCAAACTGCATCTCATTGATATTCACTCTTTCTCTAATCATACCTTCTAGAACTCTCTCCATTACTTTCATTATCTGATCTAAGAGCTTTATACCTCTGTAATTTCCCCTTTCCAGGGCATCACCCTTCCCTTTGTACACATTTACAATTACACTCTTCAGCCAATCATCTGGGACAACACACTCATATATAATCATATTTATCAGGTCAGTGACTAACCTCACCCCAATATCTCCTGAGGCCTTCAACATTTCGGCAGTCAACCCAGACACACCTGCCGCCTTCCCCACCCGCATCCTACCATTTTTATCTTTCACACCCCCACTGACTTTGTTGGCACCCTGTCCAGCTCTCTTTACCTAACAGTGGTGTAAATACTAATGGGAGAGCTGTAGAAGTGCGGCTGTTAAGGAATGTAAGTATAGTACAGCCTTCCAAATCCGAACATCTGATTTTTGAAAACTTCTACTTTCCAAAACATTTTTTCAGGCAGTAGGGAGCATTAATATCATAACCTCACACAATGAGTGCATTTGAAGGTAAAGTCTGTTTGTGAAAAGTATAACAGGAGATTTTTTTCATTTCTTTTACTGTAAAAGATACTTGCCATTTACCACGAATGATACTGTAGGCTATTTTTTTTTTTAAAGTGATTTAGCCTAGTTCTATTTATGATTCTAATTTTCATAAAGCCATTGGAACCAAGGATGTCAGATATGAGAGTTTGTACTGTTATTGCGGAGTAGACTATAGCATCAGTCGAGCAGGGCAGTACTCCCAAGGTGAATGGAAGCCTGATGACAGGGAGAGCTGGAGCTCCCGTTTCATCAGCCTTCAGGACTTGTTCCTGACCATCCCCCTTTGCTGAACTTTTTCAGTGTCTCAGTAACACAGAGAGTAGACCAGCATGCTCTCCAGTACAAGTTTCTCTAACTGTCAACATCAAACTACATACACACTACACTTCCTTTTCAAAATTGTAAAAAAGAAAATGGTGCACAAAAATCATGCCTCAGAGTCCCGGGGGGGGGGGGGGGGACCATAAATGCCCCCACCATCCGCCCCTCTCCCGGTGACGACTTACAGACCTGCCTGGAACCACTGTCTGACTCACTCCTTCTTCATTTCTGTAACATTCCCGGCCTTTCCTCTAACTTTCGCTCCGTTGAACACCACCTCTTCTCTAAACCTCACCTTCTCTTTCTCTCTGAGACTCAGCTGTCTGAGGCAACTGACAGCAAACCCTTTTCTGTATCCTCCTACTTTCTCTATTCTCATTTCAAAGCCAAAGGTGGCTGTTGAGTATATGTATGCAACGATCTATCTTGCTCTCGTGCTCCTGAACTTGATTCTTCTGAATTCTCTACTCTCTGGCTTCGGCTCTCCTGTCATTCTCTGACTAAATATATCTCTGCTGTTTACTTATCTCCTAATTCTACTGACTATCCAAAATTCTTTGACTATCTTACTTTTACGATGGAACACATTCTATCCATTTCCCCTTTCTCTGAAATCTCCATTCTAGGAGATTTCAATGTTCACCACCACCTTTGGCTCTCCTCTCCTTTCACTGATCCTGGTGAACAAGCCTACATCTTTTCTATCCTTAATGACCTAGAACAGCTTGTACAGCACCCTACCCATATCCCTGACTGCCTTGGAGAGAGTTCCAACATACTTGACCTTTTCCTAACAACTAATCCTTCTGCTTACATTGTTAATCTTTTCTCTCCGTTGGGCTCCTCCGATCATAACCTCATTACCTTAACCTGTCCTATCGCTCCGGTATGGCCTGTGGACCCTCCAAAGAAATGCCGCCTGTGGCACTTTGGAGCTGCAGATTGGGAGGCCCTCAGGCAATATTTCTTTGATTTTCCTTGGAATGATTATTGCTTCCATGGCCAGGAGCCATCTGAGTGTGCCTTGCGCATTACGGAGGTTATTCTCTCGGGCATGGAAGCATACATTCCTTTTTCATATCCTCTGATTAATGCAAGAAAGCCTTGGTTTAATCACGCTTGTTCTAATGCTGTCCGCAACAAGGAGAGGGCCTATAAGAGGTACCGGAGCCAACCCACCCCTGAATCACATCTTTTATATATTTCTGCCCAGAATCATACTAAGTCTGTTCTTCGCTCTGCTAAAAATAATTTCAT
The DNA here is from genome assembly GCA_018397915.1 of Birgus latro. NCBI lineage: Eukaryota > Metazoa > Arthropoda > Malacostraca > Decapoda > Coenobitidae > Birgus > Birgus latro. The sequence goes on from JAGKTI010010166.1 coordinate 24,921, forward strand.
CCATGCTAAATGTTCTCAACTCTCCAACTCGAATTCTCGCTCCTTTTGGCACCTTGCCAAAAACCTTTCTAACAACATTACCTCCTCATCCTTCCCTCCTCTTTTCTACCCTGATGGCTCTGTAGCTATTTCTTCTACTGATAAAGCAGATCTCTTCGCTCAGACTTTCTCCTCCAATTCCACCTTAGACGATTCCGGTGCTGTTCCTCCATCACTTCCCCCCTCTGACTTCCTCTTGACTGACATTAAAATTTCTTCAGCTGATGTATTTTCTGCCATCACTGGCCTCAATACTAACAAGGCATATGGGCCTGATGAAGTCCCTCCTGTTGTCCTCAAAAACTGTTTCTGTGCTTACACCCTGCCTAGGTAAACTCTTTCGCCTTTGTCTGTCAACTTGTACCTTTCCTTCTTGCTGTTAGTTTGCTCTCATTCAGCCAGTCCCAAAGAAGGGTGACCATTCCCAACCCTCTAACTATCATCCAATTGCTTTAACATCCTGTGTTTCAAAAGTTTTCGAGTCAATCCTCTACAGAAAAATTTTAAAGCATCTTTCCTGTCACAACCTTCTTTCTGATCGTCAGTATGGGTTCCGTCAGGGACGCTCCACTGGCGATCTTCTCACCTACCATTCAGACTCCTGGTCATCCTCCTTTCGGGACTTTGGCGAAAGCTTTGCCATTGCACTTGACATCTCAAAGGCTTTCGATCGAGTCTGGCATAAATCTTTAATTTCCAAACTGCCCTCCTACGGTTTCTATCCTTCTATCTGTGCCTTCATCTCTAGCTTCCTTTCTGGTCGTTCTATAGCCGCTGTTGTAGGCGGCCACCGTTCTTCTCCTAGACCTATCAACAATGGTGTTCCTCAGGGCTCTGTCCTATCACCAACTCTCTTCCTTTTATTCATCAATGACCTTCTAAGCTGTCCATCTAACCCTATCCACTCATATGCTGATGATTCCACCCTTCACCTTTCCATTCGGTTTCCGCAACGTCCATCTCAGCTGTTACTTCAACAAAAAAGGGATGAGTCTACGGCATACCTAATGTCTGACTTGGCTCATATCTCTGATTGGGGTAAAAATAATCTTGTTATTTTTAATGCATCAAAAACTCAGTTCTTACACTTATCAACCTGACAAAATCTTCCTCAGGATTACCCACTAATGTTTAATAATGAACAGTTATGTCCTGCATCATCCTTGAACATGCTTGGGGTTTCATTCTCTCGGGATTTGTCTTGGAAAGAACATATTACATCTCTTGTGAAATCTGCTTCCAAGAGATTAGGTGTGCTAAGCCAATTTCGAACTTTCTTTACCCCTGCACAGTTGTTGACCTTGTTCACGGGTTTTATTCGCCTGTGTATGGAGTACAACTCTCTTGTGTGGGGAGGCTCCCCACATGCAGCTCTTCTCAGTAGGGTGGAGTCAAAGACTTTTCGTCTCATTAACTCTCCTCCTCTTACTGATTCCCTTCAACCTTTGTCTCTTCGCCGCACAGTTGCATCTTTATCTCTCTTCTGTCGCTACTTCAACGGTCACTGTTCCTCTGAACTGTCTGCTTGCATCCCTCCACCTCTACGACTGGCACGTAGTACCCGTCTGGCAACAAACTTTCATCCCTTTTCTGTCCAACTCTTTAATGCAAGAGTTAACCGTTACTCCCAGTCCTTCATTTATGCAACTGGTCAACTCTGGAACTGTCTTCCTCTGTCTGTATTTCCTACTTCCTATGATCTCGTCTTTCAAACGCAGTGTGTCCAGGCATCTCGAAATGAACGGATCTTGAATTTGGCTCTCTTTTGTATTGTTTTTGCTTTTTCTTGGAAGGAACAGTATGCAGGTCTGTGGCCTTTGGTTCCTTCTTCCTTGCATAAAAAAAAAAAAAAAAATCTGGAGGATAAAGTGAGATATGGTGTAAGGAAATGTTATGGAACCCTTTAGTACAGTGACATTTTTTCTGTTTGTGCTACCACCAGACAGTTTTTACTCAGGTCAAGAGAGGATTTTTGAAGTGGAGGGGTTAGATGTAGCTTTTGTTAACCTCTTCACCATTAAACTTGTCATAAAACTAACATCATTTTCAGGTAGCAAGAATAAAAGTAGATGGTGGCGACCATCATCCACTCACTTGATGTAGTGCTGCATATTTCTTTCTTAGCCTTTATCATTTTTTTTTTCTGTGCCTGCCTTCCTCTCATCCTATTTCTCCCATCTTTCTTGTCATTTTGTATTGCTTTTCTTTCCTTTACAGGTGGCTTTACATTGAGTGACAAGCCAAATGGTTTCCTGTAAGCCAAGAAACCATTTACAACACTGGGTGGTAACCATATAACCAAACCATACATGCTCCCTATGTGTCAACAAGTGGGTTGGTGGAGGGTTAGTGCCCCTCCCCATAAAACAAATAACTCAAAGGTAGATGGCCACCCCTTACAGGATTATGGTGTCTGGCAATAGATAGATAGATATATGAAAAATATGCATTTGATGAAAACTTTATGCAGTACAGTATAATGTTTTTTGTAATTGAAACAATCAACCCCTGTAGATAGAGGATGTCTTTCCAGTGTTAAATTAAATTGTCTTGCATTAATCAGAATTATGTATAGGAAATGAACTTGGGATGAAGAGATTATTGGTGATTGTTACTAATCTGTCAGCCTAAGAATGTCTTTACTTAGGAGGAAGAGGCATATGACATTACCTGCCCCTCCCCCAAAGTGTTGTTAAGGGATTTGGCTGCATTATCTACTGAGGGAGGAAAATTGTCAACTGGCCCAATTTCTGATGATCATTTGTAGGGTAGTCTTAATTGGTAGATGTGATAAATTAACATTTTTCATTAGAGGGTGTAGTCAGGAGTGGTGCTGAAAGATCTGACATATTTTATCATCATCAGAAATTGCCATCAAAAACTGAGGGCTGCAGTAGTAGTAGTTGTTCCCTAGGCAGTCTGGCCGAACAGCCCCGAGTCCCTAAGGAAGCCCATGGCCAAGACCGGGCTTTCCCACAGAGCTCTCAAGGAGTGTATGTCGTGTTGTTGACGTAGGTGATTGTGTACAATGCAATCTTCCATGATGTGCTTAATGGTATAGGGTGCTGTGTTACATCCTGGACAGGCGTCAACGACGGAATCATCCAGCCTCTTCTGATAACTTAGAGGGCTGGATGATGCCCACATCTCGGCCTGGCCAGATGGACCCTGTCCTCACGAGGGAGATAGAATTCTGACGGATGGATGTCAGGAAGCCGTGCATGCAGCTGTGTGTTGTCTTTAAGTGACTGAATGGAACGGCAAGTGATTTGAGTATGAATATGGTTCTGGAAGCTGGCCTGAGGTGGACGGGGAGGAAGAGATGACAGTATTTGTGTATGATATCGTGTGCTGGGTGTTGTTTTGATGTTCTTTGGTGTGTGTGTGGATGTCCTGCCATGTAGTGTCGTGGTTATTGTGGGATTGTGGAGGCTGCAGCGAGAATTTGGGTGCCTCTCATGTCTAGATGATCCTTGATTTTGAAGACTTCGGTTTCTTGGTGTAGGTGGTCTGCTGGTGTAGTAGCTGTGCAGCCCGTGATTATTTTTAGAGCTTTGTTTTGTGTGACAAAGAGAGGTACACAAGCTAACAACGCTAAGGAACTTGCATGTGACTGCACTGGCTGGATGAAATTGTGTGTGGAGGAGTGTGTGTGACCAGAGTTTGTCACCCTTTTAACCTGACACTCCTTGGACTGACATCAGATAGGTGGATATGAAGTTGTGTGTACTTGAACCAGTGGAGCCAGGATTCCATGGATGGGTGAATGGGAATATGGACCATTCAACAACTGGGCAAACTCTGGATAGTATCTCATTGTCAAATTCTTTCTGGCTCTCTGGACTCTACCTCACCCCACCATAAAGTGGGAAAGAAGGTCTGTATGATGATGATGATAATACTATCTATTGCCAGACGCCTCAATCCCGAACGGGGTGGCCACAAACAAATCGCCTCCATGTCACTCTGTCCCCTGCCATTTCACTACCACGCTCCCAACTCACACCCCCCTCTCTCATATACCTCTCCACTCCATCCCTCCATCTCATCCTCGGCCTCCCCCTCCCTCTCGCCCCCTCCACCTCACTCACATACACTCTCCTCGTCAATCTTTCACTCTCCATCCTCTCCACATGCCCAAACCACCTTAACGTG
>JAGKTI010010167.1:1172-28266 GCA_018397915.1 Birgus latro
ATGTATAAAGAAGTATGCACCACGAAAGAGAGAGAATTATGTACGGCAAAAGAGAGAGAAAGAGAGAAAGGGGGAGGGGGAGAGGGAGAGAGAGAGAGAGAGAGAGAGAGAGAGAGAGGATGGGGTAATGGATTAAAACTTTACCTTGTTTATCTGTATGACTGAAGAAACAAAAAATAACCTCTCAAAAACCTACCAGCAGACACAGACGAGATTGTTAGTTCCCAGGACCACTCTGCTGGTCATATTTGGTCAAGCTTTTACGATTCATTCCAGCCTCTCCATGGTGTCCTTTTCGCCAATCCACTCAAACTGAAAATACAAAACAGCTCAGTTGACGACCAAGTGCAGTCAGATTGGATTCTGCTGGATCTGACTGGTAATCAAGGAGACTCGTTCCTAACCAGTAACTAAGTTATATCTACTGTGCATCAATTTCTATCTCACCATCTTGTCCTCTCCATCAATCCAACCGAAAAGAAAATACAACTAATCTTAGCTGATGACCAAGTACGGTCAGACTGGAAGGTGGATTTGATTAGTACCCAAGGAGACTGATGCTAACCCAATAACCAAGGTGTACATATACCATGACCACTTCAATCTCTAATCGTGTCTTCATTAATTAATCCAACCGAACTGAAAATACAAATCAGCTTAGTTGGTGACCAAGTGCAACCAGAATGGACGGTGGACATTAATTAATGGTAACCAAGACTGATCACAACAAAGGCTGATCAAATTTCATACAACCACTCCAGTCTCCCCCATAGTGTCCAGTAATCCAACCGAAAAGCTGAAAATACAAATCGTCAGTTGATGGTCAGACTGGATGCTGGATTCCATTAGTATTTCAATCTCTCATCGTGTCCATTAATCCAACCGAAAAATTGAGTAAAAATCAAGTCAGTTGATGGTCAAATGCAGAGTGGGTGGTGATGGTGACCTGCAACCAAGGAGACTCATTCCTACCTAATAACTAAGGTATATCTATTTCATGACCACTTCAGTTTTCCCATCATGTCCACTTCATTAGTCCAACAAAAAAAAAAAAAAAAATGAAAATACATATAAGCTCAGTTCATGAAGTGCAGAGTGAATGGTCTGACTGGTAAGCAAGGAGACTCACTAACTCATAACAAGGTTTGTTGAATTTCATACAACCACAAATTAGTATTCAAAATGTGGGAGTGACTCAAATCCGTTAAGTGAAATTAGACCAGTTCAAAACATTTAAACCTACTGACAATACCTAATTATGACCCACTAAGTATATGCTTCACTCTACAACCCATCCTTAACCAAATACACCAGAATAAATGAAGTTGCATACATCCTTTACCAACCCTAATGCTGCATGTCAAAAAGCTTGGTAACTAGAATACAACCAGATAACTCAATACACCTTACATACACTCTACTGCATCCTTGTGTACCCCAAATCAAAAGTTTGAAGTGTTAAAATACTATACTCTTTCTGAATAAATACAGCAAAAATCTTTCATAATTCTCGTAAATCCAAATGCAGTGTCAAAATCCCTAACACTGATACTATATACACCTTTTCTAAATAAATTCGGTACATATCTTGCATAATTTCCTACCAGTACTAATGTACTCTGTGGTAGGTGGTGGCGACCATCATCCACTCACTTGATGTAGTGCTGCCTACTTCTTCCTTAGCCTTTATCATTCTCTTTCTGAGCCTGCCCTCCTCTCTTCCTATTTCTCCTATCTTTCCTGTCACTTCTTATTGCTTTTCTTTCCTTTACAGGTGGCTTTACATTGAGTGACAAGCCAAATGGTTTCCTGTAAACCAAGAAACCACTTACAACGCTGGGTGGTAACCATATAACCAAACCATACGTGCTCCCTACGTGTCAACAAGTGGGTTGGTGGAGGGTTAGTGCCCCTCCCTGTAAAACAAATAACTCAGAGTCAAATGGCCACCCCTGACGGGATTATGGCGTCTGGCAAGAGATAGATTGACTAATGTACCTTAAGAGTCAAACGTCTGAAAGCTGTTCAAAGGATACTATACCTTTCACAGTAGAAGGAATTATTAAATCAAATGGCGTCAGCTCAATCACACACGTCCTAGTCAACATTTTCCCGCCAAGTGACGCGACCGTTTCTATCACCGACGACTCATTGGTTCTTAGTATTAATTAAGCTTTATTTTTTTAGATATGCTTCAGACACGCACTGTATTCGGTATTAATATTTATTTAAACGAAAATTATCAAATTTTGTTAAACGAGTTAGTCTGAACGGTGACTTTAATACTAACAGCCACATTCCAGCTATAACTAACCCTGACTCCTCTTTCCAAACATTTTACACGTTTATCATTCCCTTGTATGCTATTTATGTCGTTTTAATATCATCACAGCTCGCACCAAAAAATCCAAGATACTGAAAAGCGGTGGGTATAATATATAATTTTAAAGGCAGTTTACAAAACCTTCGAAGTCATTCCAAAATTTAGCAGTGAATTTGTGGGCAAGAGTTAACTTTCAGTAACACACGATCCATTGTTCTTCCTGGGGGTGATGTCTTACCAAAGGCAACTCGTAAGCCTATTGGTCAATCTGGGTCCTTGGCTGGAGGTTGACAGCTTTTATACGGTATTCTGTCCGCTTGGGCAGATTTAGATCAGTTCCCTGAGGTCCAGCAGTCCACCCGTTTCATGACTTCACGTCATCAGCTCGTCTCTTATAACCAGTGTTCACAATGCACATATGCTAAGTGCCGTTCAGCCCAGTGCGAAAGTATTAGCAGTGGCATATGTTTTATGGTGTCGCAGCAGTCTGCCATATCGACGATTCTCATACCTTAAGCTGTTCCCTGCCCTGGCGGGGAATCACATTCATCTGAGCAACAGACAACTTCCGTAACCGCTTGACCACCACTTTCTCCATTACTTCAGCCTCATCTCCCAAATGTTTCCTCTTGAGATCAACTGCTATGCCTTCTGTGGTAGCTACTAACGTATTCTGTCCAAGTGTTCCTCCAACCATTGCAAATAAAGCATAAATCACACGGCCTGGATTCTAGTCAAAATACCCCATACTCCCTACTACCCTTTGTAGTAATGCAATTCGCAGATTCATCTATATTCATCGTTAGCATCAATTTCCATTACCCATCTTGTGTTATCAGCCTTTACGTTACGTAAAGGTACCCTGTTGACTGTACTTGAGGACTGCCAATTCTTTTCCTTACTATCCATATTATAATCCTCCATAGTACAGCACTGGTTTGATTTGCTGAAGGCAACTTCATACTGTATGCAGTATGTACAGTATATCCCCCCTCCCCCCCCAACTACTACTCTCTTCCCGTCCCATGCACCGACCACCTTGTCTTCCGTGAGGGTGGAACAGGAACCCTCAGTTCCTGCCCAATTGTTCACTACCCATTAGCCTTGGAAATATCTAATGGCTCCAGTACTCATAACCTTGATACCTGACTTGGCTGTCTGGAAAACCAAACAGACACCTCCAATTCGAGGTATTGGATTATGCACCAAGAATGCTGGGCAACCAAACTGTCACGCGTCCTTCCCTAAAGCCACGGAAAGGCTCCAAGTATGCTGCCTAATCACGATGATGTAACAAACCCATCATCCAGTACTGTAGCTGGGTTGCAAGCAACCCGGTACCTCTGATACAAGAAAGAGGGAGGAGGAGGTAGAACTTTACTTATGGCTTCCTTTTTCCAGAGATTTGTTTCCAAATGGGTCAATTAGTATTGAACTGATCTTTCCATCCCACACAAACATGAAACATACAGTTAGGACCATGTGTAAGAGGGAGAAAAGGTCTGATATGGAAGTATTCCAGGCAACTGTCACCCCATTCCAATAAATCAACTTCCCATATACTTTCTATGCCAAAACATAAATATCTTCAAACATTATGTCCAATTTCAATAATTATACTGTATTCCGTTATGTCATTTATCCATCCATCCATCATCTAATCCTATGTCGCCCCAGAGAAGTGTAGGAGCCCGGGGCTAGGCAAGTTGGTCCTGACATTAAAAATGAGTGACCAGCCTCACTCATCCCTGATTGGCATTACGTGAGCAATAAACCCCAACCATCCCTTGGATATAAACCTTCACCGGCTCAATCTGATTGGAGCGCCTGAATTACCCACTAAACCACTTGGTGCCAAAATTTGGTTATATGGTTACCAACCAGCATAGTAAATGGTTTCCTGGTGTACAGGAAACCATTTGGCTTGACACTCAGCGTAGTCACCTCAGGCAGAAGGAAGAGGAAAGAACGAATGAAAGAGAGAAGAGGGAGTGTAAAGTCACCCGCGGGCAGAAGGATGAGGAAACAATGAAGGAAAGAAAGACAGAAGAGGGTGGAAGGAAAGGTTCGAGGAGAGGAAAGGGGAGACACCCAAGAGCAGCACTACATCAAGTGAGTGGATGGTGAGCACCCCCACCTACCACAACCCAATAATCAGGCAGTATGACAAACTTACGGTTCACTGGAATTACAAAATACCTGTAGACTGAAAACATATGAAGGTGTAACACACATCCAGTTTCACCACGTGTAGGGGTATCGACATTTCGTTTACCGACCCATTCACGCAACGTATGAGCCAGGATTCTGTAGGTGTTATTATGTTGGGTGAGGGTCCTCACCATCTACTCACTTGATGTTATACCGCTCTTTGATGACTGCCCTTCCCTCTCTTCCTTCCCTTCATTCTGTCTGTGGGTGACTATACACTGAGTAACAAGCCAAACTGTTTCCTGTACACCAGGAAACCATTTTAGTATGCTGAGTGGTAACCATATAACCAAATTATGGCACCCGGTGGTTTAGTGGGTAATTAAGGAGCTCCAACTGGATTGAGCCAGGGCAGATTAATATCCAAGGGGTGGTTGGGGTTTATTGCTCATGTAATGCCACTTAGGGATGGGTGAGGCTGGTAACTCTTAAAATGTCAGGACCAACTTGCCTTGCACAGGGTTCCTACGCTCCTCATGGGGCAACACAGGATTAGATGATGAATGAAAAAAATGAACGAGTGTCTGGCCCATTTCACAAGGCAGGCTATTAATATTAACCAATTTTAGCACTTTCTTCCTTGTTTTCTATATCTTACTTCACAACCTTAGCTGGAAAATAAGGTCATGATGACAATGATGGTGGTGGTGGTGACAATAATGATGATGATGATGATACTCTGGTGGTGAAGGTGAGGATGATGATTATGATGATGATGATGATGATGATGGAATCAATGATAACGATGGAGACAAAAATTAAGCATGTTCAATCCTTTGAGTACCAGGTTTCCCCCTAAATCAAATAACACACAGGCCTTGCTAAAGATGCAAGGAAAAGTGAAACAAATTTAGATTAAATATTTTGTACAAAATTCTCTGACAGCAACATATTATTTACACAGTAATGACAAGTTTGTAAACTGGCTTGAAGTCAAGATGGACGAAACAGCAGAGCACCAGAACTGTTCTAGTGGAATCAATGAAGAACTTACGGTCGTATTACAGGTATTTTAACTGAGAGATCAAGTGTGAACAAACATTCAGTACTTGACAGTAATTTCTGAAGTACAGTATGTGCTAATGATAGAATATGTCTGACCTGTTAATGTTCCTAATTATGCTTTATAATGTGGAATGTCTTATCTAACAATCACAGATGTTCCATAAGTAACTGTCAAATACAGGATTGCTCACACCTTCACATACTTACTTTTAATAATTCAGTCAAAGCAATAACTCCAAAAATCTGGGTGACTTCTTTTCAGCTTTATCTGCCTGCTATCACATAAATATATTCATCTTAGGAGACTGTCAATCTGAAGGGGTTAGATACACTTCAATACAAGAAGCATTTCCAAATTTAAATGAAATGGTCTTGTTGCAGCACAAATGAATTAAACAGGGCACCACTTGGATTCGAGGAATTATAAAACTGACAGCACGAACAGTAAGAAAAGCCCCTCTAATACCCGATAATCATTTATGGAACACCAGCAATTATTAGATGTGTACAAACTGTACCCCACATTAACTGTGCAGATAACAATAATTACATACCTCAGAAACTGCCAAAAATTTAGAGCATCGTCATGCCTTTGTTCACTCAGTTTTAATAGCCTTACACCCCCCCCACCCTCCATAATCTTACATATTCATCAAACACTACAACTGCTGAACACTTACACAATTATTTTTTTTACACAAACAATTAACTATCCTCACAAGATTCAATCAATCAATTTCTGGTAAACAGCATCTCTGTAACAAATTTACACCAAACTGCACTGTGGCATTTCAATTATAACTACAATAACACTAATAAGAATAATAATATTGTAATAATAACAGGAACACAAGAAGAAAAGGAATCAATCCCATTTCACTTCGAACGAGATGCACAGGGCTCTGGTCAGGCTGTCATAATAATGATGGAAATAACAATAAAAATAATAACAATTAAACAGGTCTGGAAAAAAAAAAAAAAGTATGAAGGTCCTGGCTTTACAACTAGTCTGTCCACTTTAACTTGGCAAATTTTTGTCAATCTGCAGCTTCTTCCTGTAGTTCAATGGTAGAATATGAGACAACTAGAGCTCTCCATCCTTTCCATAGCACTTCTTTGTGACTAGCACCATATCCCAGCATTAGTCTCTCTACAGCTCAATGGCTGAATATGACAAAACTACTGCAATATGTCCTCTCCACTCCATCAATCACAATTCTTTGTGACTAGCACCATATTCAAGTGTTAATCTCCTGTAACAGTTCAATGGTTCGATAGGAAAATACTATGACTCTACATCCTTTGCATTACACTTCTTAGTGACTAGCACCATAAACCACTGTTCTCTCTTCTTACAGCTCAATCGCTGAACAAATATCATGGTTCTACATCCTTTCCATAACACTTCTTTGTGACTAGCACCATATTCTAGTGTTATGCTCCTGTTACAGCTCAGCATACCAGATGGAGAAATGACAACTGTAGGCCAAGTTAAAGTGAAAAGTATAGTGCTCTCATTATACACAATAATCTGATTTGCTTTTTCAGTCTACCTAGTGCTGAAGACAGATGCCTTCATGTGGTAGCACAGATATACCCAGGCAGTTGAGAGGCCCAGTTATACAAATGTCCCTCAACTACCTCTCTATCCCCTCATGAGGTGGATAGCAGTCTGCGGCAGATGACAATGTCAGCCTGCAGTCCATTCAGATATGCCTGGGGTTGCAACTACTATTGTTACTCTCTTAGTCTAGCCAAGCCCAGTGTCCCTACACTCCTAATGAGGCAAAAAATGGAATGAGACACAATTTAATATTGATAAACTTTAACAAGGTAAACTGCACTGTGCCTTATTTCAATGCTGTGAAACTATTCAAATGTAGGAATTACAGCAGTTACTGAATTAAACACAAGGCCAATTTTGGGAAGTAATTCCTCTTAAATTCTAACAGCAGGCACTCCAACCAGATGTGGCCTACAAACTTCTGAAGTGTGGGTGGGGTTTCTTGCTATTGTAATGCCACTCAGGGTAAAGCAACTTGTCATTCGTCTAAAATGCCTGAACTGAGTAACCTAGCCCCAGGCCTCTATGCTCTTCATGAGGCAATACTGGATTGGGTGATAAATAGATGGAATAAATGCTAATGTGTCTTTTGACCTATGTTGTTGCAATTCCAGGTTCATCTGGATGTGAACCAAACAGACTGGAGATACGACAAATCAGACTGGATTAGTATTTCCAAAAATAATAATAATAAAATAAAAATAAAGGATAAAGTTACTACCTGTAACCAACTTAGAATGCTCTTAAATTAACAGTAATAAACTCAGTACTTTTTTCCACAACACATTACATCACATGATACACAAGCCACTCAAACATGACATCCCTCTTGGAACACCCCACCATCAACACTTCATTATATTTTTGCATTAAAACTGGATACATGAACAGTAAAGAAAACAAAATTAGCCTATTTCACTCCACCTCCTTCACACTTATGGATGTCTGTTACTTCCTCCCTGACATATCAAAGATCAGTTATGGGATGATAAATATGCCAAGCCTCCCTCAGCTTTGGAATATTAACCAGCAGAAGGAAGTTACTAAGCTTCTCCCAACTTTGAAATAACAGCCAGCAGAGAGAAGTGACACACAAGGAATTACTAGGCTTACATCAGCTTAGGAATATTAGCCAGAGAGAGAAGTACGATGTAGAAGAGGTGAAATATGAAAAAACTAGTCCACAACTGCACTTCAAAAGGGATGAATTTCAACAATAACCCTATAAAGATACCAAGCCTCTCTCTCAAATTAGAAGTCAAAATAACAGATGAACTTTTGTCCCTGACTGCAATTCACAAGACTGGGAAAATTATAAGTACCAGACATGAAGTAATTGATGAGCTTTTATCCCTGACTGCACTTCACGAGATGGGGAAACTTATAAGTACAAGAGATGAAATAATAGATGAGTTTTAGTGCCTTACTGCTTTTCACAAGGCAAAAATTTCCTCAAACAAAAGCTACCAAATTCTTTTAGAATAACAAAGATGACTGAGCAAAGGGCCACTAGGAACCTGCACTGTCCATTTAGAGCCATATGTGAAGTACAAAATAACAGCCTATTCCATACCACCCCCTTTCGGTGTAAGGGCCAGAATATTTCAGAGTACGAGAATGACCTACGCCCCTGACCAAATCCTGGGTACCCTGTACTGTATATTCAACTCAACTCAATTCACATAGGAAAGTACTCTATGCTATCACTTTACCATAGCAACTTCATCAGTAACCATATGGCGGGTCATTTCCTTAATACTCATCCCATACTCCAGTTCATTCTGCTTTCAAAGTACTTATTTACAGTACTTGTGCCAATGTAATGCTTATAGTTGGTTTACTTTTGCTTGACAAAGAAATGTAGCTCTCATTACCTCAACTGATGGTCGAGTGTATTGGAGGGTTGGTTGACTACTGACCAAGGAGACTCATACATCATAATTATGGCTCGTGTGTTGTCCACTTCCCTCAAAAAAAAATAATAATAATAATAATAATAAATAACTAATAATATAATAATAATCACAAAAAACAAAATTTAAAAACAAAAATAAAAAAATATAAGTAAAATACACCTATAACAACACTAATACAAGGAAGCTTATACACAAGGAAGAATGTCCACTGATGAGAAGAAGCAATCATCAATGAATAACTAAAGGCAAAGGCAAGAGTAAAGTACACGAGAAAGATATGCCAGTTAACAACCATCAATAACACTAAACGCTTTAACATAACAATGAACTCAGCTCTTTTTGTTCTCTACTGTAATATTTCTTTAAAAAATTATGCTACACTCCATTCCAACTAACTTGTCCATAGGTTCACAACTTCTAAGAGGCACCACTAACTGACTAAGGCAATTTTCTTATTGATAAAATTATGCTTTGTTTCACACTGTACAGTATGTCCATAAGAGGTGCTCTGGGACACTACTCACCAAGTGCTAGATACGACAGTGAGAAAAACATAATCAGTCGTAATGCTAACATTAATTTAAAAATAGCTTAAGTTGTTGAAACTGAAGCAAAACAGCTGTAACAGAGAAGAATATATGTATATAAAAATACATTTTTAAAGGAATACAGAAAAGGTAGGAGGAACGGCATGTAAATCTGTTTGCCACACTGGCATTCTGCAATTTGTCTTGGAGTGCCTAATATTGATTTGCAAGTTTTACCCTGACCTAGTATGAGTCTCAAACGGTGGCTGAGAGTGTGTGGCTCTATGGACAAGTTGGCTGGTGCAAAGCATAGATACATTTACTTGATCTGACAGACAATTTCAATCAAGCATTTTCATAGCTTTTAGTTCAAGTAAAATATGAAAGAGCTGTGTTCACCTAAGCTCTGCTGCTGCAAAGTTTGTACTAATGCCAACACCTCACAACTGGTGTGGACTGAGGTGACAAAAATCGAACCATAACTCCTTCAGTCCTAAGATGTATTTTTCCCTTTTTCTACATCCGAATGGTTTTATTCAGCTTAGGCAGCACTTCAAACTGGAGGCATTAGTCATAATAGTAGCTGCAATCCTAGGCTCATCTGAATGTGAACCCAGTGGAATGCAGGCTTAGGTTACCCTTCTGCAGTCCACTACCCTCCTTAGGGGTCAGAGAAGTAGGCAAGAAACATTTGTATAACCAGGCAGTGTAAACACATGGTTATGTCAGTGCCACCACACGAAAGCATCAGTAGCCTACGCAGCAGAAGACATTCCTTAAGCTGAATAAAATCACTAAGAGACAACAGGAGTAAAATAAATTATACACCATCCGACTGAAAGGGTTAAAACATTAGTCTCACACTACATGATACAGAAGTCTTTGGTGTCCTGTGTTTTGGAGGGCTTTGTTAATGTTACAAAATTTGTCTCAAGAAAGTACCAAACCTTGGAGAAGAAACAGCCCTTTATGCTGGTTCCCCTACACAAAATACAACAGCACTAACCTCTAATCCAGACTATGGGGAGTGATGAGTTAAGATCACTAAGTTCACAGTAAGAATGTTTTAGTTGTATCCTAAGAGGCTTTGGAGATTTTATGAACTTTTCCCTAGAGATTTATTCTGCATGTTACACCTCAATATGAGCAGCCTACACATGGTGGCCCTGTGTAGGAAATGGTGGAGCAGCTGTGGCATCCACCCAGGAGCCAAACTTCCTCATATTTCCCTGAACCTTACTATGGGATGGACCCTGCTCTGACCCAGGTGAGGTGCTATCACAAAGAGGGGCTGGATCTTTATATGGTGTATGTAATGTACTGTACCTATAAGACAGCTCCACAAAAGTGGTTGCTGACCTGTGGTCAAGTCTGCTCGGCTGGACAGACTGTGGTTAAGCAACAACTAATACAAATGATGATGATGACATAAATACCTCACCCTCCATACAATCTCTGCAGAGCAACACATGTTGGTGGAGTGGAGCCTGATACACCAGAAAGAAAGAACGAACGAACATCCACAAGAATGTTAAATGTCTATCTATCGATAGCCAGACACCTTAATCCCATAAGGGGTGATACAAACAAATTGCCTCCATGTCGTCCCGTCCCCTGCCGTAGGGAAAATAGTGTCAAATGGAAAATAAATTAAGGAAATGGTGCTACAAAGCCTCCTGTGCCACCTAGAAAATAAACAGTCTTGATTTATCTTCACTCTACAGTATATACCACAACACTCCCCATGATGTCAAAAACTCAACATTTTCTGTTAAAAAAGTTCTGCAATGGTCAAACAGTACTTCAATGTAACCTACAATTCTAACATTTGGGATACCATGCCAATTTACCAGTATTATACAGTATCACAAGATTCTAGTTACTAAATGTATAAATTATCCACTAGACCAATGACTTGTTATTCCTTAATTTTATACAGTATTCACTTGCAATTTCAAATTACTGTACTGCACAACCTCCCAAACCCAACCATCTGCTCTCCATAAACCTCCACTTTTGTTATTTTGTAAAAAGAAATACGGGGTGTTCATATCACTGTCCGCAAACAATCAATGCGTATTTGAAGATGATGTTTATCTGTCAGTGTATATAACACCAGAAGATATATTACTAGCACAAGGTAATTCAGTGCATTTACTGTTCATGCTACTGTAGGCTATTTTGTTATTTTCTCATTCTTCCCATTATGTGTCTACCTTACAAGACTATATCATTTTCCACAGTCTTTAGATCCAGTATTTTGGATTTAGGAGTTTGTACTGTACTAGACAAACACATGGCATTTGTTCCAAACGATGACACTTTCCATTGTTATACTGAATACT
This sequence comes from Birgus latro, assembly GCA_018397915.1. Taxonomy (NCBI): domain Eukaryota; kingdom Metazoa; phylum Arthropoda; class Malacostraca; order Decapoda; family Coenobitidae; genus Birgus; species Birgus latro. Next base: position 13,064 of record JAGKTI010010167.1, read on the forward strand.
CCAGTACAGTAAAACCTCCCTATAACAGACTAACTGGGGTCCAAGCCATTCAAAAAAAAAAAAAAAAAAAAAAGTGAAATTCTGATGAGCAACATCCGGACTTCCCTCTACTAACCCCAACTTTTTCCAATATATCACACATCAGTCCAGAGCGTACCAATGGTTTTTAAGCTGTTTTCACTACCACTGCAGTACTGTACTGTATTTCACCTTCACTACAATAATCAAATGGTATAATATGCATAATAATCTCATCTTAAATGTCAGGACCAACTTGCCTAGCCCCACTCCAGCACTCCTCATGGGGCAGCGTAGGATTGGATGATGATGGATGAATACTGTACTGTACTGTACACTGATAAACATGTCTTTTATTTACTTACTGTGGTAAATATAGCTGAAGTGGTCAGGAAGTCAGGACTGCTTCCGGCTTTATTAGACTTCTTCCGATATATAAGAATTTAGTCCGGTGGGTCCTTGATTCCAATAAAAGCGAATTCCAGTCTACTGAAGTCCGTTATATAGAGGTTTTACTAGGCTTACAAAATACTTCAACAATACTCAAAATCCCACAGAAATGTTTAACATCTTCAGCTTCAAATTATCGTCATCTAACAATACCAGGCGAACCAATATTACAAAGAAACAGATACAGTAAGACCTCCTGATGTCAAAATAATTAAATAGGGCTTAAGTCTGTCCGATTTATCTTAAAAACTGATTTATCTCTGACCACCCCATCCCTAGGGGCTATTACAACATTTGTGCTACACAAGAATGTTAAGAAGACACTAAAAGAAAAAAGTAAATAACAAGAAAAGTAGGGTACATCTGATCTAATAAAAAATGACACCGTGTTTCCCCATAATGAATCCCTGTATTAGGGTTGGCCGTGGTACAGCCAATATTTTGTATGGACTGGAAGCTAAACCAAGAACCAATACCACCTCATTACTTCAGAACTGTTGATAGAAGTTGCTGGTAGAAAGATACCTGAGTGGTGTTGCAAGATTTGTAACATGTCTCAACTTGGACTCTTACTCAAAGTATAGTCAGTCAGAAGAAAAATCAGTGACTGTAACTGTGGGTGGACATTTCCTGCCTAAGAGTGATAACTGTGTACGGTACAAACAAGCCAAAACTGCATCCAACTTAAGATTTCCACCATAAAAAAGTCAAAGTAAAGGAGGTCTTCCTGTACTTTAAAAAAAAAAAAAAAAAAAAGTCATAAACACACTCTCTCTATACCTGCACCTAATATTCCTGCTGCAGTGAAATGAAAATTCAATAAATAAATTAGGTGAACTCTTTGGAAAAATATGCTTCCTGTGAACAATCAAGCCTTGGTCCAGCCATGGCAGTAAATGTGGAAGTATACCAATGTTACACTACCACACGGAATGTAAAACAGGACCTCAACGTAGTCAGGAACTTTGGGTGGGAGAGTCACACAGGTCAGAGCTTGAATTCTTTTTTCCTCTAATGTTTTGGAGTAAAGACAATCCATCTTCAGAGTCCTGTTTAGCCCAAAATGTTGAGAGAATATAGAGAATTCAAGACCTAACCTATGTCCATTTCCCACCCAACATTTCCACTAGTTGTAATGGATCATCCATAGAGCCAGGAACCATGACACTGATAAACAGCACTATAAGCAACACAAATTTTAAAGCTCTAACTTCTTCACTATAATGATGTCTAGTGTATATTTCATTCTTGTCACCTCTAGATGAATGTACTTGGGAAGACCTACAGAGTTAACCCTCTGAATGCAGTCATGTATGTTTCACTTTACTCTTACTACCTTCTAACGATTTTCTTCAGCTCAGATTTGACTTTTTAATAATGACATACATTCACATTCTGTAGTAACAGTAGCAGCAGTAGTAGTAGTAGTAACTCCAAGTTCATCTTCATGTGAACCCAGTAGACTGCAGGCTGAAGTTGCCCCCCTTCCTACAGTCCATTATCCCCCTTCTGCATAACCAGGCAGTGAAGCTGTCTAGCTAAGTCAGTGCCACCACACGCAAGCACTCCTCTCCAGCATCTCATATAGCTCAAATTAACCCTTTCATTACTGGAAACCCTTCAAAGTTGCATAAAGCTGTCTGGTAGCAGAAAGAATAAATAAAAATGGACATCACTCGTACTAAAGGCATTACAGTTAACTCTTCTATCCCCTTCACTAAAATATGCCTCCCATACGTTAAGTAAAAATCATCTGGATGCATCAAGAACAAAATACCGAGACATCAAAGTGCTAAAAAGGGGTAATCACAACCATCCGGTGAACAACGTCACTTCTCCCGAATGTTGTTGCTCTGGGTTTGTAACTGCCCTTTCATGTACAGAAGAGTNTGGTGAAGCACTGCTCAAAGTTATGGGGTAATGACACTTTTCATGATGTTCAGCAAGACCAATACTGTACATTATTCCCCTAAACAGAAGTATGTACTCTATATTTTATTCTTGCTACCACTAGGCTTTTTTTTTTTTTTTTTTAAATAATGAAGAGGTTAGATATAGCCTTCTTTTACTCTCTTAGAAAAGTCTCTCTTAGGTCTGTATTTTTCATGGTGTAAGTAGGTTTTAGCCAACCTCTTCCTTACCAAGATAGTGCTCCTAATTTCACCTTAATGTTCTCTAGTAACATAACAATGGCGCCATGCTTCCACATTAGGACTGGTCAGAGTACTGCTGATACTTTACATGAACTGTAAGGTAAATCAAGTACCAAAACCAACTAATTGCATCACAACAGTTATTGGCGGCTGTTCAGGGGAAAAAAAAAAAAAAAGAGAGAGAGAGAGAGATGTGTAAGATTGGCAACATTGTAAGCCTCAGCCTGGATTTTGGGTTCTATGTATAACAAGGGAGTCTCAGTTTACACTTTGACCCAATGTACAGGTCCTCAATAATATGCCTTCTACATCTTTTAAATATTGACTTAGTAACCATTAACATTATCATTATGCCAGGAGTCGAACCCAAGTTCGATTCCCAGTATTATGGTAATACTTAATATTGGATAATTTTTCCTGCGTAAAGTGCATGTTTCTCTCTTCAACCATTAATATAAATGAATACCAATATGTCATATGCAAAAATAAACTAGTAAATCAGTTATGTCAGAAAAGCTAGTCTGCACAAGAATATATCTGTTCAGAAAAACACCATCCAGTAGTAACGAGAATAAAACATAGTACATCACCTGTTCCAATTATTTACATCACTGGTTTCAACTGCTTATGTGAACTACACCTATTTACATCACTGGTTTCAACTGCTTATGTGAACTACACCTATGTCAAGAAAATATATTACTGTCCTGTATACTATTTGTGCTTGGAAGTTATCAGTTTTACTTTTTGTTTACTGACAGCCCATATTCTATTACCAATGCACAAGGTAGCCCATATACAACACTCCCCTTCCACTCCACAAGATGATTTTTCGTGTGCTGTGGGGACAGCTCAGTCAGTGTTATCAGTATCTACCCTGAAAAATTTATTTACTTCATACTTGTGATGAGAAGAGGTAGGCTGAGGTGGTTTGGACATGTGGAGAGGATGGGGGATGATAATTGGGTGCAGAAGGTGAGAAGTGTTAATACTGGGGGAGGGGTTGGGAGGGGTTGACCGAGAAAGACACAGGACGAGGCCATTGTGACCTCAGGGTTAAAGGATTGAACAGGGAGGCTGCCAAAGACCGAGCAGCATGGAGAGCCGCCATTAGGTGACCAAGGCTGACGCATGCAAGCATGTTGGAGCCTTCAAAAACGAATATGACGAATAGGATAGGACTCCACTTCCACTCTGCCTGGCAATTTCTAGACGGCTGTGAGAAAGGCTGTTAGTGTTATCAGTATCTGACTGGCATCATTTACTCATTTCCTACACCCACTGCTACAACCACACACACACCACCCGAATGAGAGTCTTCAACATCTACCCTGCAGCATTTGTTCATTTCCTACACCCACTGCCACAAACACACCCACACCAGCCAAAAGGGTGTTTTCAATATCTACCCTGCATCACTGATTCATATCCTACACCCAATGCCACAATCACACCCACACCAACCAACTGAGTGTTAACATCTACCTTCCATTTCCTACTCCCACTACCACACCCACACCAGCTGACTGAGCGGCCCCCACAACAGAAAAATTACTGCTTCATGTCTGTAGTGGAGTGCTGCTAAAGACCACCCCATTTATTACCAACACATTCTGTAACATAATCAGATCAAAAATACTATGAACTGTACCTTGCACTAATACTGTCCACATTACATACAGTTGTATTGTAAGAGGCTTTGGAGATTTCTTAACATCTCTTTCTTAGCTATTTACACTGCACCCCCATACCCTCTTTCAAGTTTACGACAGGAAATGCAATATGAAGGTGTAATGCAGAATAAAACTGCATACACCTCAATACTCTCTCACACACTACTGATGGAAAATACAGAATGTCAATATTAAAACTATACAAATCACAAACAAGAGAATGTTAAGGTGTAATCAGCAAAATAAATCACTAAGGAAGATGTGCAAAGAAGCCTCTGGGGGGGGGGAAAAAAAAATAATGCATTTTGCAAAATAAATCACTTCGAAGAAATGCTACGAACCCTCCAATATAAATTACACAAAAGAAAATATTAAAGTGTAATACGCAAATTAAATCAGTAAGGAAACGGTGCTAGAAATTGTAATATAAATTACCCAAAAGAAAATGTTTCAGTGTAATACGCAAAATAAATCGCTTAGGAAAACGTCCTACAAAGCCTCGTACGTCACCTACAAAACGGCCTATGAAGTCAAGCCCCTCCTGAGTATTATTCTGAATTACTCTTTGCTAACGTACACCTAAATTGTCACTGTAAGTCCGAATCAAGGGAACTTAACATGGGAACATCAAAGAAATCACACACGCCTTCCGTTTCGTCCAGGTTGAACATATAATCTCGTTCCGATGGTGGTGGGCTGAGTCGCAGCAAAGGAGCGAACACTGTGGAGGAAATGTGAGACATTAGCTTGTTTCATAGCTTAGTTTATTTCTCATCTATCTTGACTCTGTGCATAGGCTAGACAATCCATTTCCTAGGGTCCTGTAACCTCCCATGCAGAACACAACTTTAGCCTGGGTCTAAAGTAGCTGATTTCTTGTGTATCTTGATCAGAAGTGTAGCTAGACAGTCCAATCCCTATGATCCGGTAGTTCTCCCATGCATTAAGCCTGTTCTTGGCTTAGTTCACTTCTTGTGTACCTGACTCCTGGTATAGGCTAGACAGTTCATTCCCTGTAGTTCAGCAATCCTCCTAAGAAGAACATAAGACTAGCTGGGGTCTAACAGTCTATTTCTTGTGAATCTGACTCCAGACATAGACTAGACAATTCATTCCCTGAGGTCAAACACCTTTATGTCACTGCTCTTCTTGCTGCTGTGCCCCCTGGCTCATCTAGACAAGAACTAGGTGGACCGCAGGAAAATGGCCACTTTAAGCAAGCACTTTTGGCGATCTTTTATTGGGGCTATGTTCAAGGTTTATCCATGTTGCATGTGGTGCACGAGTTAAGTGTTTCATGAGGGGGGATGCATTACAGTGAGGGAATAAGTGTGCTGCTTAGGAGTTGTAATCTGTGTTGGTACTGAAGAAGAAGAGGGCACTGGCCATGCTGTTGTCTGGTTAGATGAACTGAGCTCTCTGGTAAGGTTAAATTCGGTAGGATGAAAGTCTGGTAAGAATTCATGCAGAAAGCTGTTGTAGGTTGCAGGATGTTGATTGCAGGATAGAGGTTGTGTGTATCAATGCTGTTTAAGTAATGTATCCATGCTATGTTCAGGATGATGCATCTCCTTAATTTTGAAAGGCAGTCCTCCATGCATACAAGTCTTCTTCTTCACCTGATGGTCACTTAGTACACTTTCATGAAATAGTAACCTCCTTGGATTGACAATTTTGCTTTCATGCTCACCACCAATTAATGACTAAACTAAAATTAAGTGGATAACATACTTGGACAAGTTTTATGACCACATCTACATGCTTACATGAAAAATAGGTAGGACGACGACGATGATGATGATGATGATGAAAATGATGATGATGATTTATGCAGGTATGCAGTATGATGATTTATGCTGGATGACGATAAATATGATAAAACTGAGAGAAGAAAACAAATTTCAGTGGTGTATAAGTTGTAACAGTGTAAGTTTATGTATAGGGTTTGAGTGTGTATAACTGTAGCCCATCTCCCTGCCTGCATGATTAGTTACCATATTGCACATACAGTCCACCACCTCTCCTATGGTATTATTTGCCATGGTCAGTGGCAGTCATGCACCTACTACTAAAACTAATAATTAAGGTTGAATCAAATTAGGTTAGAATCATGAGAGGGATACTTCTCCCACAACACATACAGGTAATATGTGTCACCATTATATAATCAATGCTTTCCAATTCCCTTTTTTGGATACTTCACTCCTCCCCAGGGGCAACTAACTTACTGATGCCAGGAAGGACAGCCAGTCAGAAGTGCTTCAAATTTCAATAAAATCCTCTATGGGAAATGCCTTCGCCCTTCAAGCAGAGCGTACTACACCATCATAACACTAAACATTTCACTCCTTGAAAGCACCTCTTCCCACTAAATATTCCAAATGGCTTAAATTACCTATATCAGCACATGCACATAAATAAATACAGTAAATAAATTATATAAATAAACACGGACACTATATACATACGTTTAATCACTCTGCTATGAGAGGTTTCCCTTAGGTCTAACAAATCCTTCCAACATATGCAGAAAATGCCATCTAACACAAAAGTTAAACACAAATCACATCCCACACTTCCTCTTAACCCTTCAGAAGTCATGAGTTTCCCTCAGCTGAATAAAATCACCATGAGGCTGCCACAATACTGTACAATACCCAAGTGAAACCCTGCCCTCTACTATTAAGGAACCCCATTACGAAGCTGGTCATGGTACAGCTGAGGTTTTCAATGCACTGAAAACCTAAGCAAGTACCAAACCAACTGATTACTTCCCAACAGTTGCCTAAACTGTTCATCAAATGATATTTTCTCTCTATTAGGTTTTTTCTCACTCTGGATCCTACCCCAACCCATCCTTTGGTTGGAAAAGAAGTCCAGGTTTCGTTTTGTTTCGTTTTTGAAGGCTCCAACATGCTTGCATGCGTCGGCCTTGGTCACCAAATGGCGGCTCTCCACGCTGCTCGATCCCTGGCAGCCTCCCTGTTCAGTCCCTTAACCCTTAAGTCACACTTAATGACCTCGTCCCATGTCTTTCTCGGTCTACCCCTCCCCCAATATTAACACCTCTCACCCTCTGTACCCAATTATCATCCCCCATCCTCTCCACATGTCCAAACCACCTCAGCCTACATCTCCTCATCACACCACCAATACACTCCAGTCCCATCCTACCTCTCAACTCTTCCATCGTAAACCCAGCCCCGCCCCAGGCCTTGCACGCAGGGACGCACTGCACATCCACCTAATCATTGTCATTTCTGTACGTTTAAACCTGCGAATATCCTCTTCCTTTACTGCCCAGGTCTCACTACCATACAGCATCACACTCCTAACACATGCTGCATACAAAGACCCCTTAGCACGTAAGGAGAGTCCTCTCAATGTCAGGAGAGGCAACAGCTCCCTGAACTTCTTCCAACCACTTCTCACCCTAGCAACCGAGCTAACTCCAGCCCCACCTCCGGCACATAACATGTCTCCCAAATAACGAAACTCCTCCACACACTCAAGAGACTCACCTGCAAGTTCAACCCTCTCACGCCTAACAATTTCCACCTGCTCTCCCCGACACGCCGCACACATGAAATCTGCATCATCTCGCAGTCTACCTCTAATACCACTACATCTCTTGTGCACCCATTTATCACAAACACTACACAAGATGGAATTGCTTCCCACACCCTTGTGGCAAACTGCACATGGCCACTCTCCCTCTCCTCTGATTGTACCGCCACCAACCCTAGATATCATCACTTTTGTTTTATCTGCATTCACCCTCAAGCCCTTGTGCCCCATACCATCTCTCCACTTCTTAAATCTTTCCTCCACCTCCTTTTCATTCTCCGCAATCAACACCAAATCATCAGCATACAACATCTCCCATGGGAGTCGATCTCTGAAGTCACATGAGAGGGCTTCAAGCACCATGATAAACAACAAGGGACTCAAAACTGATGGAAAATAATGGAAGTTATCTTACATGTATAATAAGGTAGGTAATAATGAATCTCACTCTGAACTTGCTTTCCGTGACTGATTTTTCTGTCTGAGGGCGATTAATTGGTGATTACCAAGATTATAGCCATTTTTCACTTTATGGTGGTCCCTCCAAGGTCAAATGCAGCCAACAATATACACCAAACACATGGAAACATTTGTAATCTAAAAAAAGAATGCATAAACTAAAATAATGTGAACAAAGAAAACACTTAAATCAGTTTCAAGTACTCACTTTCAGTAGATATCAACTCTTCTATGAAACCCTCCCCAGGATTCAATACTGTATCTGCAACAAACACAAGAACCCCCAATTCATAAAGCTATTTTAAAGAAAATGAGCCAGCATATTTCACACAACAATACTACTACTACAATATTTGGTTAAAATTCAAACACGTAAATGGTTTAACTGTCAAATAATGTTAATCAAGTTACCGGTGGTGCGGGGGAAGAGAGGTGAGAGGGTTCTGCTCTCTTCAATCTGCTCCTGCTTAATGTTTATGACAGGTGTGGGGAGTGTCACTTCTTCCACTTTCTCTCGTTTCACCACAACATCACCTGGAAGGCAAAATGCATCAAGTTCAATACATATTCATCATCATCATCATCTTCAAAGCCATGCTCCTTCTAGGAATCCCCAAATAGGATGGCCGTGATAGAAACGCATCATGGTTACATTATCCTTTCACATCACTCCCCTTTCTCAAACGCTTCTCTTCTTCGTCTTTCATTTTAGGAATTTACGAAATAATACAGTACATTCAAAGCACACTGGTTGACACTGGACAATTTTATGCACTTCTTAAGCAATTGATGTTATTTCTTATATTAAACCTACAAAGTCCCTTGCATGTAGATTTATTACCATTCTTGTACTGATACACATTACATCAACACACAAGAAGACACTGAGGTGTTACATGCGGAAAAAATCACTACAGTAAAAGTCCTCTCGTTCGGCATCTTCAAGAGAAAGCAGGTGTCGAAAGATTAGAAACTGCCGAATGACCGGGAAATCCTGTCAAAAAGTTTCTAGCAATCATGGTCAATCATCCCAATGCAATCACAGTGTCTAGCAAGTATTACTGGTCAACCTTAAGCACTGTTGAATAAGCAACTTATATTTAATGTATTTAATGATACATTTCACATGAACTTACCTTAAACTAGGTGTATTTACATATGTACACCATAAAATAGCACGACAAAGTTTGCAAACTTTTGAAAGGTCCCACTCACAAAGTCAGACACTCACAAGTTATGATGGCCAACTACGCATGCAGTGTTGGCAAGGGGGAATCTTCAAAGGGGCTAAGCTCAACTTTTAAATGCACTAAGCTATAGGTGAACTGTTCAAATTTCAGTGCTAAATTGAACTTCAAAATGTGTTAGATATAAAAGAAAATCTAATATTTACTGGTGCTAAATTATGAAAAGGGCTAAATTATTATGAAAAACACTAGATCTAGCATCAAACTGGCAACTCACATGGGTACAGTACCAGCGACGAGCTGGCAACCCCGTTGTGGGTGCTGATCAGCTCAGCATATGTGCCGGAAGAGCAAAGAACTTTCGTAAAGGGACTATTTATGAAAACCGCCAAAAGACCGGAAATACCATAACACCAGATGCCGAATGAGAGAACTTTTACTGTATGCAGCAGTGCATTGAGGGGGAGGCATTATACCAAAGAAGCACTGAACTAATGACACCTGCTAAGTATAATCTCCAATTTGCAATATTAATAGCCATCTAAGAAAGTGCAGCTGCCTAAAACATATAATACATGCTAAACAATGAACCAACAAACCTCCAACTGATTGTGATGCTGCTGCCGCCGCCGCTGCTGCTGCTGCAGCTGCTTCTTGGCGTTTACGTGCTCTTCTTGGTGCAAGAGCCTCTGTGACACTACTCACTCCTGCTGATGCCTTACGTGGAACTCTGCGCGACACTGGGGCTGCCTCCGCTATCTCACTCTACAAGATTTAAATCCATCCATCCATCATCCAATCCTATGTCATCCCATAAGGAACATAGGAACCCACGGCTTGGCAAGTTGATCCTGACATTTAAGATGAGAGTGACTGGCCTCACTCATCCCTAACCACCTTGGATATAAACCTACACAGATTCAATGTGACTGGAGCACATTAATTACCAACTAAACCATCAGGCACCATTATTTGGTTATACGGCTACCACCCAGCATAGTAAATGGTATCCTGGAGTACAGGAAACCATCTGGCTTGTCACTCAGTATAGAGCCACCCACAGGCAGAAGAAAGAGGAAAGAATTAATGAAGGAAAGACGGAAGCAGGAGTGTTACGGTAGTGTTATGATGGTGTCGTAGTACGAAGTACGAAGTATCTTTTTGTAAGGAAGGGGTCGTTTGTTTGTTTTCTTGTCTTGTACCCTTCTTTAACATAAAAATAAAGACACCAAACATATACAATACTCAATAGAGATTCTGAAAGGTGGACTTCATAAAGTGTTAAGATGGTGTCATGGAATGCAGTAACATGTAAGGAAGGGGTTGTTTTTCATGTCTTGTACCCTTCTTTTACATAACGATATAAAAACCAAAGACAAATATACAGTACTGAGTAGAGATTCTGAAAGGTGAGTGTGTATTTTAGTGAAAAATACTCATATCAAGCAACCTTTCTGTAGTCTTGGTCGACATTTATACACGACATTAAACCCTAACTACTCCTTGGATTTAGATGCATTATGGGTCACATCTGGTTAGAATGCTGCAACTCACTATACCACCAGGGGTCTACTTGTCAGCAATATGGTTACTAACTACTATATTCATTGGTTTCCTGGACTACAGGACACCCATATAGCTTAACACTCAGTGTGCAGCCACCTGAAAGTAGCAATACATAAAGTAGATGATAAGTGCCCTCACCTGCTGCAAACTGGTTTTCTATTGTATAAAATCATATAAAGTACAACTAAACCCTATGCACTAACCTCCGTATGCGTAACGGTGGGTCTGGGTGGGGTGTGGACGGTGATACCCTTCTGTGGGGTAACGTGGGGTCTGGTAGGGGGAGGTTGTTGGACAGGAGGAGACAATGCCGCTCTCTTCATACCTTTCCTCTCACCCTCCTGTTTCAATACACCAGCGGGAGGAGGAACCTACAACATGAACAAACAGAGGTGTGGGTTACAAGTCTCCAGTAGCGGAAAAAACTAAAAAGACAGATAAAGAGTGTGTGCTACAAGTCAAGATGTAGCAGAGGAGGAACATACAGCATCCAGATGTGTGGGTCACAGCTTCTCATAAAAACAAAATACTGTATCAAAAGAAGTATGTATGTGTGCATGCATGCACTCATTCAAGCATGTGCAAATGCACACAGACATAAACAGTTCTCTACTCTCCTTTGCAAGACATAAGGTCATTAGGCCAGGCTGCCATAATCTAAAATATCTATGAACAGACAATCAGCCTATGCCCATGGAGTTTAGAATCCATACATGCAAAACATTGCCATCACTCCAAGTGGTGCCTCATAACTATTATACCACCAACTATCCACACAAAATAAATCAGTTACAGTACTTCCATCACAATGGTTTAACATGTATTATGAGCCTCATAAATTATGACAAAATCTGCACACAAGCACACATCATCACTAACCTTAATTCCAATTGAAACTAAATCTAAGGACCTCACACTTACAGCCTGAAATCAGAAAAGAGAATGACAAACTCCTAATACTGGAAAAAGAACTTTTGAAGCATGATAAAGACAGAATATGTGACCACCACAAACTGTTGGTGACTTCATTCCAAAATACAAAATATGGGTTCATAGTATCCAACAAACAAAGGCATTCCATTGACATCTGTCCAAAACTAGTGTCTTGCCTTTCCATTTGCCAGTGATGTTTAAGTATATGGCCATAATTTCTAAAGGAGTGCAACAGGAGCAGCAAGGAAGAAATACAGTATCCCCTGTATGTAAGATGATTATACTTCAAAATTTCAAGAGTTAAGGGAGTTTGGCCAAGTTGTTAATAGCTCTCCCTCTACTGTGCTTTATCTTTCCCTGCCTTCTGGTTACGGGGATTCCCCAGGAGAAAACATGGCATCATTTTTAGATTAGGTGGGAACACACACACACACACACACACACACACACACACACACACACACACAGAAGGCAGTTTATTACAAGAACTTACCAGTACTGTACTAAACCACAAGCACAACTCACCTGAACAACAACGGGAGGGGTGTGTTCCTGGTCCTGGTTGACTAGTAAAACGTAAATGGGGCCACTGTCTGACTTCAAGTGGATCTGGTATTTTTTGTCTCCATATATCTGCGAAGATTTAATTTATTCAGTAACGGCATAATAACCATACACTGGAAAACTGTAATGTAAAAGAAGTAACAACAGGTTGGGAAAAGATATACCAGGATGCAAGCAAATAATAAATATATTCCAAGTGGATTTGGTATTTGTCCCTGTATATCTGTCAACATTTTATATCTTCAGTAACATCAAAATAACCATTCGCTGGAATTTCTCCCAACTTTCCTGTCACTTCTTACTGCTTTTCTTCCCTTTACAGGTGGCTTTACATTGAGTGACAAGCCAAATGGTTTCCTGTAAGCCAAGAAACCATTTACAACGCTGGGTGGTAACCATATAACCAAACCATACGTGCTCCCTACATGTCAAATAAATAACTCAAAGTCAAATGGCCACCCCTTACGGGATTATGGTGTCTGGCAATAGACATCAAAATAACCATTTGCTGTAAAAATGTCATATAAATACATCAAACACAAGTTAAGAAAAAATATGGTATACATGCATGCCAGTAGACAATGGACTAGTACATACAGTGCAGTAAAATAAATGTTACAAGTATGACCTACAAGTTTAAAGATATATAACGATAACAGCAAATTATATATACAGAAGACCTCATTATAACGGACTAATTGGGGCTCAGGCCAGTCCGAAATATGCGAAATTCCGATAAAAGCGACACCCGGACTTACCCCTGCTAATCCGGACTTTTTCCGATATATCAGACATTAGTCCGAATTGCATCAGTGGTTTTCACCACCATTGCAGTATTGTACCTTCACTACATTAATCAAATGGTATAATAATACTGTACTGTGCACTGAAAAACATGTCTTTTACTTGTCTTATTGTGGTGAACATAGCTGAAGTTGTCAGGCAGTCCAGACTGCTTTCTGGCTTTATCGGACTTTTTCCGATATATAGGAGTTTAGTCAGGTAGCTCCTTGAGTCCAATAAAAGCGAATTCCGGTCTACTGAAGTCCGTTATATCGAGGTTTTACTGTATATACAAAGTAATGGTAAGTAGCTCTTTTACCTTAACTTGGCCCACAGTTTCATCCTACTGCAGTTTGTTTCATGAGATCAGTGGCAGAAAAAGATAATACTACAGCTCTACATCCTTTCCACAGCATCTTTTCATGATTATCATATTCTATGGTAATTATTTTTCCAGATCAATGGCACAAAATGACAATGCTACAGCTCTACATCTTTTCCATGGAATTTCATGACTAGCATGAACTTCTAGTATTAGGCAAATCATCACAAATTAGTATTTAAGAAGGAAAGGTTGGCAATTTTAGGTCAAGTTAGAGTAAGAAGAGGATAGGCAAGCTCAAACAGATGGCAACTTTAGGTCAAGTCTGAGTAGAAGGACAATAGGCACAATCAGCATTTAAGGGAGGCAAAAATTTTAGGCCAAATTAGTGTTTAACCCCCCCGTACCTGCATTACTTTGGCATGGCCGCTCTCTCACCTACAGGCATATTTCCCAAAATACCGTAGCGTTTTCAAACCTTCATATTGGGGAAAGTATAGCAGGGAAACAAACTGAAGACCATAATACTCAATAACTCTTCTTCTTGCGAATGAAAGCATCCCCGAGTATGCAAGAGGTTGCGCTGATGAGTACGGACATGAAGGTGAGCGACTTTGGCGCTAGAAGCAGGATGCATTTGTGCGTGAGCACGCAGCCCCGACTTTGGCTTTGCTCTCAACGTGATAACTTCACTACTGGATAAACTAGACACAGTGGTATCTATGGCACGCCCTATGGCACTAGCACCGAGCCCTTTCCTGTATCCTTGGAATAAGGCTTAGCAGAGGTGGATAAGGCAAGGAGTCTGCATGAGCCAGGAACGGAACTGGACAAAAAGTTTCAGAAATTATCGTTCTGCACCTGGCAAAGTCACAGAGAAGACTGAGGTACACTTGCATGAAGTGGCAGGAGTCTCTCCCCACCCTTTGGTGCCTAGAGCAAATGGCAGTTGGTTCAAATGATGGAGGGAATACATTAGCGGCTCCTCCCAGCACCCGGCAGTCCCTGTCCACCCATTTTGCCATGGCATATGCTGCTTCCCAGCGCATAGGGGTGGGTGGGTGGGTGGGTTGGGTGGGGGAGCAAACTCAGCATTCAAAAAGAAAGATGTCAACTTAAACATAAAATATGCATTCCAGATGGAAAGATGGCAAACTTAGGCCAAGTTAAGGTACTTAGGCCAAGTTAAGGTAAGATGTACAGCTACACAAAGCATTCAATGTGGAGCAATGGTATTTTCAGGGCAAGTCAGAGTGAAAAGGGTATAGACAAACTCAGCATCCAAAATGATAGATGGTAAATTGTAGGCCAAATTAGAGTAAAATGAGTACTGTCTAGGCACACAAACCATGTGAGGGATGGGCACCTCCAGTTGGGTTCCTGATGGTGCCTGTATGGCCAGCAAGGTGTCTCCCTGAAAGCAGTTACATATGTCTTCGTGATTTACATATGCCATTTTGTAGTTGCTCAAGTCTTCAGTGATGTTCTTGATGCTTTGCTGTACATACTGCAAAAAAGATTCCTCATA
>JAGKTI010010168.1:0-29109 GCA_018397915.1 Birgus latro
ATTAAAGATGCATGGAGGGAGCATTATAGCCGATTGTTGAATGAGGAATTTGATTGGGATAGAGAAGTTTTGGAGCCCGCTGATCCAGTGTTTGGCCCTTGGCCTTTGATTGACGCTGCTACTGTGAGTCAGGTAATGGGCAGGATGTGGGTGGGGAAGGCGGCAGGTGTGTCTGGGTTGACTGCCGAAATGTTGAAGGCCTCAGGAGATACTGGGGTGAGGTTAGTCACTGACCTGATAAATAGGATTATATATGAGTGTGTTGTCCCAGATGATTGGCTGAAGAGTGTAATTGTAAATGTGTACAAAGGAAAGGGTGATTCCCTGGAAAGGGGAAATTACAGAGGTATAAAGCTCTTAGATCAGATAATGAAAGTAATGGAGAGAGTTCTAGAAGGTATGATTAGAGAAAGAGTGAATATCGATGAGATGCAGTTTAGGTTTATGCCAGGCAGGGGGACCACTGATGCCATATTCATTGTTCGACAACTTCAGGAAAAATATATTGGAAAGAAAAGGGAATTGTATTTTGTTTATGTTGATTTCGAAAAGGCCTTTGACAGAGTCCCTAGAAAGGTGGTGAAGTGGGCAATGAGAAAGCTAGGGTTGGAAGAGTGGCTGGTTAGGGTGGTTATGACCATGTACATGGGTGCTCGCACCCAAGTAAGAGTGTAAGAGTGAATGGAGCTTTGAGTGATGAGTTTTCCGTGAATGTTGGTGTGCATCAGGGGTCAGTTTTGAGTCCCTTGTTGTTTATCATGGTGCTTGAAGCCCTCTCACGTGACTTCAGAGATGGACTCCCATGGGAGATGTTGTATGCTGATGATTTGGTGTTGATTGCGGAGAATGAAAAGGAGGTGGAGGAAAAATTTAAGAAGTGGAGAGATGGTATGGGGTACAAGGGCTTAAGGGTAAATGCAGATAAAACAAAAGTGATGATATCTAGGGTTGGTGGCGGTACAATCAGAGAAGAGGGAGAGTGGCCATGTGCAGTTTGCCACAAGTGGGAAGCAATTCCATCTTGTGTAGTGTTTGTGATAAGTGGGTGCACAAGAGATGTAGTGGGATTAGAGGTAGACTGCGAGATGATGCTGATTTCTTGTGTGCGGCGTGTCGGGGAGAGCAGGTGGAGATTGTTAGGCGTGAGAGGGTTGAACTTGCAGGTGAGTCTCTTGAGTGTGTGGAGGAGTTTCGTTATTTGGGAGACATGATATGTGCCGGAGGTGGGGCTGGAGTTAGCTCGGTTGCTAGGGTGAGAAGTGGTTGGAAGAAGTTCAGGGAGCTGTTGCCTCTCTTGACATTGAGAGGACTCTTCTTATGTGCTAAGGGGTCTTTGTATGCAGCATGTGTTAGGAGTGTGATGCTGTTTGGTAGTGAGACCTGGGCAGTAAAGGAAGAGGATATTCGCAGGTTTAAACGTACAGAAATGACAATGATTAGGTGGATGTGCAGTGCGTCCCTGCGTGCAAGGCCTGGGGGGGGCTGGGTTTACGATGGGAGAGTTGAGAGGTAGGATGGGACTGGAGTGTATAGGTGTTGTGGTGAGGAGAGGTAGGCTGAGGTAGTTTGGACATGTGGAGAGGATGGGGGATGATTATTGGGTACAGAGGGTGAGAGGTGTTAATATTGGGGGAGGGGTTGGGAGGGGTAGACCGAGAAAGACATGGGACGAGGTCATTAAGTGTGACTTAAGGGTTAAGGGACTGAACAGGGAGGCTGCCAGTGATCGAGCAGCGTGGAGAGCCGCCATTAGGTGACCAAGGCCGACGCATGCAAGCATGTTGGAGCCTTCAAAAACGAAAACGAAACGAAACAATAGTATGCTGAAGAGTGTATTATAAATCATCATTATCATCTGGACCTCCTTTCCCACCCTAGGGCAGGGTCAGGAGTAGCAACATCCAGACGGCCAAAGTTTGCCCAATTCAGTGGGCTATGCCTCCGTTCATTCATCATTCAAGCCCTCAAAATCCTGGCCCTGTCAGTTTGGCCAAAAAAAATTTCATAATGTTTTGTAGCTTCACATATACTGATCAAATAGCCAATCCACCTATCTAACAGCCAATCCAAACATAGTGATGTTAAAAGGGGTGCCAAATCCCTGGTTGCGTGCTTTTCAACACTAAAATCATCCATCCAGCTTGGTCTCTTGTCAGTCTGTTAGCCTCACCAACTTCCATACCTCTCTTCCTCACACACTCATCCTCCATATTCCTCCGCCTTCTTCTTGGCCTACCTCGCCTTCTCCCTCTTTCAGATTTGCTCAGATGTACCTTTTTCACCACTCTGTTGTTATCCTTTCTCTCCACACGACCAAATCATCTCAGTACACTCTCTTTGATTCTGGTGTCCACAGACTTCCTCACTCTGCATCTTCCATGAATCACATTTTTCTGTATCCTATCCACTCTTTGTACTTTCCTTAGCAGTCCCATCTCCACTGCTGTGACTCCTGACTTTTCATTTTCATTCCATACCATAGTCTCACATCCGTATGTTAAAGTTAGCACTAACACTCCTTCATGTAAGCCTTGCGCAGCTCTGACACTCAAGCCTCTGTTTCTTATCAGTGCCTTCATAGCACCAGCTGCTTTCCTTGTGTCACTCTTCTTTCCAGGTATTTGAACTCTCACCAATTCCAGTCTCTCTCCATTCACTGTAACATCACACTGGGAGTCACCTTCTCACTCAGTAACTATCACTTTAATCTTTTCTACATTCACTCTCAAGACATGGCTCACAGACATCTACAAAACTTTGCACTAGTCTGCTAAGCTCTTGTCTGGTATTTGCAAGTAACACTGCATCGTCAGCATACAACAGATTTGAGATATTCCATCCTTCACCATTCATTACCAACGCCATCCATCTCTCCATCATACATGTTTTTACTTCTCTCCTAAAAAGACTACTATCTATCCATTATCCAATCCTAAGTTGCCCCACAGAGGAGCGTAGGAGCCCGGGGCTAGGCAAGTTGGTCCTGACATTTAAGATGAGAGTGACCAGCTTCACTCATCCCTGAGTGGCATTACATGAGCAATAAACCCCAACCACCCTTTGGATATAAACCTTCACCGGCTCAATCCGATTGGAGCGCCGTAATTACCCACTAAACCATCAGGCACCGAAATTTGGTTATATGGTTACCTACCACCCAGTGTGGTAATTGGTTTCTTGGTGTACAGGAAACCATTTGGCTTGTCACTCAGTGTAGAGTTACCCACAGGCAGAAGGACGGGGAAAGAACGAAGGAAAGAAAGACAGAAGAGGGAGTGTAAAGTCACCCATAGGCAGGACAAGGAAAGTATGAAGGAATGAAAGACAGAAAAGGATTGATGGAAAGAAGGATGGAGGAGAGGAAAGGGCAGACACCTAAGAGCAGCACTACATCGAGTGAGTGAATGGTCAGACACCTGAGAGCAGCACTACATCGAGTGAATGGATGGTGAGCGCCCCCACCTACCACAAAAAAGAATACTAATTATTCTTTTTTACTGGTGCTGTGATAGTACACCAGTGTTTTGTGTAGTTTTTATCATTTCTTTTTTATTCTGTATGATTTTGCTGTAATAATTCTTTATGAATTTTATTTTTAATGCAGTTTATGAGGTTTGTTAGTGTACACTTCTGTCTCAAAAATTTGCATGGAATGGGTAATGAGGTCACCCTGTAAAAATGTAAAATCCACTCTAATTTTAAAACCAGACCCATGTAGTGGGAGCTTAAAACATGGTACTCTATCTGAAACTTTATGTGAATGCTTTGCCCCTGTAAAGGCACTGCAGCAGACCTTTGCTGTACTGTAATTGACTAATTGAGGGAAGCCTTATCTGGTAAAACTAATAGTCCATTACATCTGATGGTCCCCTTCTGAGGTGAGATTTCAAGTACCTGTTTGAAAGTCAATGAGTACAGCAGCATACTGTGGTACTAAAGTGGAAAACTATAGCTACCAATTTTACACTAAGTTTGCCTGTTATTTCTCTCCTTTACAGCTTATTTCATATCTTTGTCAGCACTTTAATCTGTTATTACAACTCAGTAGTTGCATTGGAGAGAGGGCAATTGCAGGCCAGGTTGGAGTAAAAACGGGTAGGAAACACATGTATTGTGCCTCATTGCACCCCATTTAACAGACGTTGCTCATTATAGCTAACAAGTCCAGTGAAAACAGGTGAAAGAAATGCATGGAATGCATTTGCAGCAGTTGGATCAGCTATTCTTGGATCTGCTAGACTGAAAACTATCATCCCCTTAAAACTCTTACTCAGGAACATCGAGAAACTAGGGTGCAATACAGGGTTGTTATGATTTAAATCAAATTATTTAAATCATGTGATTTAAATCAAATTAAATCAGAGTGAAAAAATCATGATTTAAATCAAAATACTTTTTTTTATATATAAGTACAGTAAAAACTAGAATGGCACTCACTAGAGTGCATACCTCAGCCAATGCCCTATCTTGCAGTGTTAAAGAAAGTGAAAAAAAAATCCTGGTTCTGCACCTTCATCCGGATCTGCACCAAAATTTAATGGAGTGAATTCTGGGCCAAGGCCTATTCTTCTACTAAGTTTCCTGGAAATCCATCTGGTAGTTTTTGTGTAATCTTGCTCACAGACCAACACACAAATAAACAAACAAATGGACAGGAGTGAAAACATTACCTCGTTGGTGGAGGTAATGAAGAAGACAGAATGTGATGGATGTGTATTGTACAGATGACTTCTGCTTGGCCTGTACACTTCCTGTACTGATCTTGATCAAATCAGTCACCAGTGATTGCATTTTGTTACAAAGCAAATATTAAAAAAACAGAGGAAAGAAGGCTCTTTGATAATAACAATAAATGCTCTGGTTAGGAAAGCCTTTAATGTATCAGGTCTTTTCAAGTTATACTGCAGCTTTTGGGTAATAAAAATATGATACCCAAAATGATTTCATTTAACATTGATAAGAGCTTAGTACAAAAAAAAAAAAAGTCCTCATAAAAGTGAAAACAACAGATTCAATTTTTAAAAATCCAGTTAAGTACAACAGTCAGTTTAAATGTAAAAATCTGATTTTATATAAAATACTACAGATTTATAAATATATATATACAGGGTGATTCTCGAGTTTCTCCGGAAACTCTGGGAAATGCAAGCTTATGCAATTCTAAGCATAAAATACTCTATAAGTATAGGTGTTTAATGTAATGGTTTACTATCTATCTATCTATCTATTGCCAGACACCTCAATCCCGCACGGGGTGGCCACAAACAAATCGCCTCCATGTCACTCTGTCCCCTGCCATTTCACAACCACGCTCCCAACTCACACCCCCCTCTCTCATATACCTCTCCATTCCATCCCTCCATCTCATCCTCGGCCTCCCCCTCCCTCTCGCCCCCTCCACCTCACTCACATTCACTCTCCTCGTCAGTCTTTCACTCTCCATCCTCTCCACATGCCCAAACCACCTCAACGTGTTTCTCCTAACGCTTCCCAACACGTCCTCAACCACACCACAACGCTCCTTCACTTCCTCATTTGTTAGTCTGTCTCTCCATGTGACTCCACATGCTCCTCTCAAATAACTCATTTCCACTGCTCTCATTCTTGACTTCTGTCCTTCCAACAGGGTCCAAGCTTCACTTCCATATGTCAGAGTTGGTATCACAATACTGTCATGTAAAAACTTTTTCACTTCCATGCTCACCTCCCTGTTTCTTATCACTGCTTTCAGTGAACCAGCAACCTTCCTTCCCTGCTGCACCCTTTCGAGCACTTCACCCTCCAGACTTCCATCCTTACTCATCACACTGCCCAAGTACTTAAATTCACTCACATTCTCCATATCCTAACCATCCAATCTCACTCTACATTCACTGGCTTCACTTCTCTCGAAGACCATCACTTTACTCTTCCCTACATTCACCTTTAGATTCCATTTCTCACACACACTCCCAGACTCATCTACCAAGCCTTGCAGCTCCACTTCGTCTTCACTCAACAACACAGTATCATCTGCAAACAACAGTACAGGGAGTTTCCAAACACTGCCCTCTCTCTCTAGGGCCGCTCCAACATCCACTGGCCGACCTTGTATCTCTTTTATAACCCCATCTATGTACAGATTGAACAACCATGGAGACATGACACATCCTTGTTTCAATCCAACCTTCAAATGGAAAGATTCACTCAGTTTGCCATCCACACGCACTACAGCCATAGCACCCTCATACATACTTCACCTCCTTCAACAACTTCCCATCCACTCCATATATTCTTAATACCTTCCACAAACCTTGTCTATCCACCCTGTCATATGCTTTCTCCAGATTCATGAAGGCTGCATACAACTTCTTGCCCTTCTCTAGAAACTTTTCCACTAAGGATCTAAGAATGAATATCTGGTCTACACACCCTCTTCCCTTCCTAAAACCTCCTTGTTCTTCTCCAACTAATTCCTTAGTAATTTCCCTAACTCTGTCAATAAGTATCCTACCATATACTTTTCCTATTACACTGAGAAGGCAAATGCCCCTATGATTACCACACACTGCTTTTTCCCCTTTTCCTTTGTACAGAGGAATAATTATACCTGACTTCCAATCCTCCGGGACTCTACCCTCTTCCCAAGCCAATCTGCACACCTTCCACATCCATTCTATTACTATCTCTCCCCCATGCTTCAGCATTTCACCACACACTCCATCAATTCCTGGGGCTTTCCCCATTTCAACTTTCTTCATTGCTTCCATCACTTCCATCCTGGTGATTTCTTCCTCTCTTCTCACAACCCTCCTTCTCCCTGCCATTCCCCAGCCACTTATACTTGCATTACTTTCATTCTCTATATTCAACAGTTCATTAAAGTGTTCTCTCCATCTGTTTACTTTTTCTCCCTTCTCCACTAGTAATCTACCATTTTTATCTTTCACACCCCCACTGACTTCGTTGGCACCCTGTCTAGCTCTCTTTACCTCCTTCCAGAACATTTTCTTACATTCCCTCCACTTTGCACTCAAATTCCTTCCAAATTCCTCATCCACTCTCTTCTTACTCTCTCTTACTAATCTTTTCACCTCTCTTTTCCTCACTACATATAACTCTGTTAGTGTGTGTGTGCACGCACACACCTGCTAAGTCACGAGTGATGATGTCATCGGAAGGTTCCTGTGGTATGCAACCGGGAACCTTGGCAGTTCACGTTGTGAGGCCGGTGATTGTGGTTTGCCTAGTTCCTACACTGGTAGCGGAGCGTGGTTAGAAGAATGGCGTCGTGTACGACCAAGTGGCCTCCAAAACTTGAAAATGATTCTGCATATGAGAGCTGGAAAAAAGACATTGGCATTTGGTGCAAACTAACGGACCTAGCAAAAGAAAAACAAGCCTAAGCTCTTCACCAGTCACTGGCTGGAAGAGCGAGGGTGGCGTCTTCGCAGATTGATACAGATGTTCTGAAGCAGAAGGATGGTGTTCAGACCCAGCTGAAAAAATTAGACGGTTTATTTCTCGTGGACAAAGGACGTCGACAGTTTGCATCTTTTTATGAGCTGTACAACTTCAGAAGAGCCAGTGATATGAACATTCGGGAGTTCGTGACAGAATTTGAGCATGTTTATTTCAAATTTACAAAGCAGGCAGGACATGGAACTTCCAAATTCTGTGATGGCTTTTATGCTCTTAGCTGCATGCCAACTTTCAGACAGTGAGCGACAACTAGTGATGTCCGCAATAACTGAGGTGACATACGAAAATATGAAATCTGCCCTGAATCGTATTTTTGCTGGTGAAATTAGCAGGCAGAACGAGGCATCGGTGTCCGTCCGGGAGGTGAAAGACGACCCAGTATTTTGGAGTGACGAAGTTGAGGGTGAGGAAACGCTTTATGCTAGAGGTACTCGACGAGGACGGAGAATGTTGCGGGGTTGTGCAATACGTGATTGACGTCGGGGTAGTGGCCAATGTTCAACCGTATCCACTAGAATTCCCCAACGCTCATCCACTGGCAGGAGGCAGAACCCACTTGGGTCTGACGGAAAGGTATCGAGGTGTTTCATATGTGGTTCTAGATTTCATTGGGCACGTGACTGTCCGGATGCATACGAAAATGACGGCAGTCGAGAAGAGAATTCTGAAACAGTGCATCTGTCGTTATTTATGGGCTATGTGGATGATGCCGCTAGTAGAGGTAAGTCACAGACTCTAGTAGAAGAATCTAAGGGATGTGCTCTTCTAGACACAGGGTGTTCTACAACTGTATGTGGAGTTGAATGGATCAATTGCTATCTAAGTGAGCTCACTGATTACGAATGTGATGCTGTAAGAGAAGAAGCGTCATCCTCAACGTTTACTTTTGCTGATGGTGTCACAGTTTCTTCCCTCAAACGTGTTACTCTGCCCTGCTACATTGGAAACATGCGTGCTACCATCGTGACTGATGTTGTGGACTGCAATATTCCCTTGCTGTTGAGTAGACGTTCCATGAAAAAAGCAGAAATGTTGATTGACCTTGGAACTGACCAGGTCAAAATTTGTGGAACTATCATTGATTTAAAGTCCTCATCTTCAGGCCATTACTTACTTCCATTTTCCATATGACTAGATCGTGAATTTTGTGAAACAATCATGTTGGCATCTCGTGGGGGTGATGTAGAAAAAACCGCTTTGAAGCTTCACAGGCAGTTTGGACACCCAACATCGGCAAAACTAATTAAACTGATCACAGATGCGGGAATTAAAAGTTCAAAACTGGAACGGGCTATCAAGGCTTTATCTGATGCTTGTACAATCTGTTGCAGATTTAAGAAAGCCAAGCCCCGACCCGTAGTCAGTTTGCCCATGGCGTCTAAGTTTAACGAAGCCATAGCCATGGATTTAAAAGCTTGGGGAAGGCATTATTTCTTAGTCCTTGTTGATTTGGCGACCAAGTATTGTAATGCGATAGTAATCGCGGACAAGTGTGCGCCTACCATCATCAGAGGAATATTTTGGAGCTGGATTGTTGTGTTTGGCACACCTAGAAAAATTCTTACAGACAATGGCTGTGAATTCAACAATGCGGAAATGCGAGCATTGGGAGAGGCCTTCAATATCAAGATCATGACAACGTCTGCAGAGAGTCCTTGGAGCAACGGAGTCTGTGAGCGTCAAAATGCAGTCATTGGTGACATTGTTAGGAAGATAATGGCTGATAGCCAGTGTGAATTGGATGTGGCCTTGGCATGGGCAGTATCGGCAAGAAATGCTCTCACCAACTACTCAGGCTTTTCTCCTAACCAACTTGATTTTGGTTAAAACCCTGGTCTGCCTAATGTGTACGCAAATGATCCTCCAGCCTTGGAACCTTCATCACCATCGAAAATTGTGAGAGACAACTTGAACGCTCTTCATTTAGCTAGACAAGAGTTTATAAAGACCGAATCAGATGAATGCTTGGCTAGGGCTCTGCGGCACAACGTACGTTCGAGTGACCTTAACGACATCCGAAATGGAGATGAAGTCTTCTACAAAAGAAATGACAGTCATGAGTGGCACGGTCCCAGAATTGTAATAGGCAGAGATGGGAAACAAATTCTGGTGAGATACGGCGGTGTATATGTATGAGTGCACGTATGTTGTCTAGCGTGAGTGCCAGAGCAAGATGCTACAGTTGAAAGTGGTGTCAGCAGTGATGAGAAGAACAATGTTGTCTAGGAGAAGCCTAATGACGATCCTACTCAAGTGTTGAATGACTATCCACCAGATGACGAGTCGGAAGATGGTGTGGTCCCAATTGATGAGCCTCCCACAGTTTCCGTTCCGATTAATCAGCTTCCCAAAGTTTCTGTTGGTCAACGTATAAAGGGAATACATTCAGAAAGTGGAGAGTTGGTGTATGGAAGGATTATAAGTCGGGTAGGTAAAGCCACTGGAAAGTACAAACTCTGCTATAATTTGAAGAGAGACTCTGACGGCAGCATTGATTGGATAGATTTGGAGAAGGATCTTAGCGAATGGGAAGTGGTTGATGATGACGCAGAAATGCTTGTTCTTTTCAACTCTGAGGCCGTATTATGTGCTAAGGAAAATGAAATTACAGATTGGCAGAATAATGATGTGTATGAGGAAGTAGATGATGTT
This sequence comes from Birgus latro, assembly GCA_018397915.1. NCBI lineage: Eukaryota > Metazoa > Arthropoda > Malacostraca > Decapoda > Coenobitidae > Birgus > Birgus latro. Next base: position 10,114 of record JAGKTI010010168.1, read on the forward strand.
GGGCAAGGAGCCATAATGGTTCAATGGGTTGTGACAGAAAAACTGAAAAATGGAAGGCCTATTGTTAAGGCCCGCTTAGTTGCCAGAGGATTTGAGGAAAACACAGTGGATCTCCGAAAAGACTCCCCTACTTGTTCAAAGGAAGCAGTGCGTTTGGCACTTTCTTTGGCCTCCACCAACCAGTGGGATTGCCACACTATGGACGTGAAAGCTGCCTACTTGCAAGGTAACGACATTGAGAGAGTTGTTCATTTACGTCCTCCGCCTGAATATGCAAATGGTAAGTTATGGAGACTAAAGAAAACTGTTTACGGCCTTTGTGATGCTGCTAGGCATTGGTATCTGCGCGTAAAAGATCAGTTGTTGAGTCTCGGAGCTAAAGTGTCATCACTGGATTCAACGCTGTTCTCTTGGAGCAGTGGTGGCAAAGTCGAAGGCATTGTATGCATCTACGTCGACGACTTCCTTTGGGCTGGTACACATGAGTTCGAACAGCAAGTGATAAATCGTTTGAGTCAAATATTCCTCATCGGCAGTTCAGAATCAAAAGCCTTCAAATACGTTGGTCTCAATGTCATCTCCAACATCGATGGCAGCATAACGCTCGACCAATTCCAGTATGCTTCATCTTTGAAACCAGTCACGCTGAGTAAACATCGTGCAGCAGTAAAATCAGGGGAGCTGTCCGAGTCTGAGAAAATGGAGTACCGAGCATTAATTGGACAACTCAATTGGACTGCCACATACACTCGGCCAGATATTGCCTTTGATGTGGGTGAGTTGAGCGTGAATAGCAACCGAGCTACCGTAGCGGATTTGCTTAGACTCAGTAAGGTGATCTCAAGGGTGAAGACTGACAACATGAAGCTATACATTCCAAGAATGGGGCCGATCGAGGACTGTCATATAGAGTGCTTTTCGGATGCCTCATTTGCCAACCTTGTAGGCAATAGATCTCAGTTAAGTTTTGTGACCTTCCTACGAGATGCTAGTGAGGCAAGATGTCCTATATTCTGGCAGACAAGAAAGATCAGGAGGGTCGTCAAATCTACCTTATCTGCTGAGGCGTTGGTGCTGCTTGAATGTGCTGAAACTGCTGTATATCTCTCCAACATATTGCGTGAGGTTTCTGGATGTGGAAAGATCAAAATATAGTAAAACCTTGATATAATGGACTTCAGTAGACCGGAATTCGCTTTTATCGGACTCGAGGAGCTACCGGACTAAACTCCTGTATATCGGAAAAAGTCCGATATGGCCAGAAAGCAGTCTGGACTGCCTGACAACTTCAGCTGTGTTCACCACAATAAGACAAGTAAAAGACATGTTTTTCAGTGCACAGTACAGTATTATTATACCATTTGATTAATGTAGTGAAGGTATAACACAGTACAGTACTGCAATGGTGGTATAAACTACCGATGCAATCCGGACTAATGTCTGATATATCGGAAAAAGTCCGGATTAGCAGGGGTAAGTCCGGATGTCACTTTTATCGGAAAATCGCATATTTCGGACTGGCCTGAGCTCCAATTAGTCCGTTATAGTGAGGTCTTACTGTAAAGTGTTTCGTCGACAACAAGAGTCTGGTGGACGCCCTTTACTCCTGTAGGAGCGTAGAAGACAGGAGATTGCGCATTGATATTGCTGTGTTGCGGGACATGTTGGAGCGGTGGGAGATTGGTGAGGTATCTTGGTTGGATACATCACAACCACTGGCTGATTGTCTCACCAAGAAAGGTGCCTCGACCGAGCGGCTGCGTGCAGCAGTCAGCCGAGACTAGAAAGTTTATAATACTTCAAGAGACATCACATATCTCTATGTGGCCACAGACTGGGTCTTGATAGTAATTAAACAAAAGTGTATGTATTGGATACATAGTGCGTATCGGGTGTTGATGGTACTCACACAAAGGTCTACGTATTGGATACATAGTGTGTATCAGACGCAAATAGACCATCCAGCTTTGTCCTTGGAATCTTCTGTCAAATTAAGAAGAGGGGACGAGAGTGTTAGTGTGTGTGCGCACGCACACACCTGCTAAGTCACGAGTGATGACGTCATTGGAAGGTTCCTGTGGTATGCAACCAGTTCACGTCTTGAGGCCGGTGAGTGTGGTTTGCCTAGTTCCTACAACTCTCTTGTCCGTCTCTCAGCTTCTTCTTCGCCCCTGTTCCTCGTCCACTCATTATATGCTTTCTTCTTTTGTGCCACAGCCTCTCTCACCTCTTCAGTCCACCATGCTGTTCCCTGGTTTACAATTGGTGAAATTTTCAAATATGACAGATATTAAAAGGAGGCGCCCCATCATGTCGAAAAATGATACGTCGCTGTGTCTTCAGAGGCATATCTTTAAGTAAAAAGGGAAGTTCATCTCTGAGAATATTAACATAGACATCTCCTGTAAGCCTCCCTTCAAAGATATGAGGTCCAATCAGCCGGTTGTCAATCATGCCGCACCACATTAACTGAAAATCGGTGTTGAAAGTTCCGTTCATCTGTCTCCTTGGGATTTTCTTTTGACCACCAATGTGCATTACGAATATTATGTGATCCACTGCGGGTAAATATGGCTTCATCAGTGTATAAAATGTACTTGCTCAGCCGAGGATGATCTGCTAGCCAAGTATAGAAATCAAGTCATTGAGCTGAATCCCCGGGTTGTAGATGCTAACATTGTTGTAAGTGATATGTGTACAGACCTTCCCGCTTTAATGTCCTCTGTACCTTCACTTGTGGAACACTAAGTCGGGATGAAATTCTTCTTGTACTGATGCTAGGGCTGCCATGTACCATTCCTACTATGTGTTGTATTTCAACTTGCCTCTCCATGTAGACGCGGTAAAAATCTTTTGCATCTGGGCTCCTGTTTGGATATTTGCATCTTTATTCTCTTGCTGATGCTTCAGCATTTCCATTGCGGAACCCATAGATAAAACTCACATCTGCGTACTCCACGTCTGTAAAAGTGAATGGCATTGTAGCGAAATGTGGGTGAAACCTTCCCTGTAATAAACCACACTTGCCAGCACTTGGCAGGAAACTGTCAGTCAGTCTGAGCTCTGAGTATCACTGGTATTGCATCTTTGCCAAGTTTACTCCTTCAATAGTAGATTTATTTGTTACTTTAAAGTGACATGCTTTTCTATGTAGAAAAATTACTTACCTGACGACTAATGAAAGAATAGTTTCATTCAGAACGAGAAAAACGTGCAAAATTTAAAAGAAAATTGAGTACCTTGGCAAGACAGCAAGACTGCCACCAGCCTGCCCGCCTCCCACTAATATCTGTCATATTTGAAAGTTTCACTACTTGTAAACCATTACATTAAACACCTATACTTATAGAGTATTTTATGCTTAGAATTGCATAAGCGTGCATTTCCCAGACTTTCTGGAGAAACTCGTGAATCACCCTGTATATACTGTATATATGGTATTCGAACCTTGAGTGTAAGTAACCTCCCCCATACCAAGAAGTGCTAGCCTGTGGTGCACTGCCTTACTCCCACTTCCCATTCACATTATTATTTTCAATTTTGTAAGTCTGTTTATTTGAACAGTGATAAATAATCATGCCTAATGGATGCACTGCAGCAAGTGGGAGGAAAAAAGACCCAGTATGGTACTCTTCTGATAGAATTCCCAAAGGCACAAACAGGGTTGGGGGGAAAAAAAATTGCAGATTAAAAAAAAATATGATTTAAATAAAAAATCTGAAAAAAGAAAAAATGATTTTGATTTAAAAAAAGGTGATTTTTTCCAACCCTTGTTCAGTATGAGTGTAAAAGTTTATTTCCTACACAGTCATGTAGACTTTTTTCCTGAAAGCCTTGGAGCTGTAAGTGAACAACAGGGAGAGGGGTTCCATGAGGATGACAGTTGAAAAAAAAGCTGTCATGGGAGGTGGGACACAAATATGTTTGCTGATTACTGCTATTGCTTGCAAGGAGAATGTGTCAGTATTGCAGTATTTTCTTTATACATTAAAGAAAGGACATTTATTCTGTAGCAGTACTGCATTTAAAATATTCCATTAATTTATTTTTATTTTTTACTTGCCTTGCCCTGGGCTCCTACGCTCCTATGTGGGGCGACATAGGATTGGATGATGGATGGATTGTGATATGAATTGATGTATGCACTAATTCTGATTTTATTTCTGAAATCAGCACCTGCGTAATATGTATGATCAATACTTTTAATCAGATCACCAGATTTTTTTTTTTTTTTTTAGGATGCAGAGCTGTAAGGTCCATTATATCCGATGGTCCCCCTCTGAGGTGGGATTTCAGGCACAATGTTGAAAATAAATGAGTACAGTAGCATAATCTAGTGCAAAAAATAAAAACTATACCCATTTTACACTAACTTCACCTGTAATTTCACCTGTTTGCACAGTATTACAACTCAGCAGTCACGATGGAGGTAGGTCACTCTCTGGCCAGGTTGGAGTAAAAGGGTAGGAAACGTGTATTACATCCCATTTAATGGACGTCTTTCATTATAGCCAATGGCAGTCTGGTGGCTTGAGTAGTGTCTGTTAAATCTGATATCTGGTCTGTTAAATTGAAGGTCAGCACATAAGAATCAGTCAGATGGATTTTTTTTTTTCTATGGTTGCCAATTTTTAAGGATTATTTAGATTTCCATCTAAGCTTAGAGAAGTGATAATACCATTAATTGTTAGCAAATCTGAGTTGAAGATTACCTTATTAAAAAAAATACTGAAATTCTCATCATCTATGAGTTAATTTTTTACAGTATCATTAAATAATTTTGAAAATTTAACCCTCACTATTTTAGACTTCAGTAAACCTTGCATAAGCCGAACTTTTAGAAGCCGGAATCTTCAGTTAGCCGAACTCAGGCCGAGACCACATATGAAAGTAGGCCGAAATGCGAAAGTAGGGGGAGAAATGGCGCCAGGCGGACACGTGGCGCCAGTCTGCTGCTTGCTTTTGGAGACGGTAGTAGCGCCATTCTTACTGTCATTTAGTGCTGAGCAGTGCTCTCCTTTTGCCTTCTGCCTTGCCATTGAAGGTTCAAAGCTTAAAAGAAGTGATACTGGCACCTCTAGTCGTAAAGGAATGAAGCTTAAGAAAAAAAAAAAAAAATGGTGCACGTGTGACTTAGTGATCATGATTAAAGCTCAGTACTATTATTACCGAAAGTGTTACATTGTAGTCTATTACAGTGATTACATTTAAGTTTAGTTCTTAATATAGAGTGAAATAAATACTGGGTACTTTTTAGAATTTACGTTCAAGTGTGAACTCCACCACCTCCGTCGCCAAAACAAAACAAGCTGCCGACGATCTACTGCCTCTGACGAAAGGCAAATTATGTGCACTGAATTCTTTCTTTTTTGTCTTTCTTTATTAATTTATACACTGTATATGCTCCTTTACTTTAGTGTTAAAAAGACAAGTAATAAGTATTGTTATTGCAATTTGGGGGGGTGAAAGTCCATCTCCAACACACATTCCCGACAGTCTGTACTGCCTCTGTGAATGATTTTCTACCAATTAACCACTTCAGTACTGTGACGTCTATTTCTACTTTATTTACGCTTCCTTCAGCCGATTTTATGGCACTCAGGACTGGACTCACATACTGAAGGGGCTAACGAAGTCTGTATCAACCGCGTGCACTTCCACAGATCCAACCTACACTGACTAAAATTGTCTGGTGGCAGCAAGAACAAAATGAAAATACACCCAGCACTGAAGGGGTTAAATGTATATTAAATGCACTAAATTGTTTTTTGTCATAACTTATTTATTTATATATGCTTCTTTAATTTAGTGTTGAAAGGACAAGTCTTAGCAATTTTAGGGGGTGAAAATTCGGTAATTTAGCAATTTTGGAGGGTGAAAATTCGGTAAGCCGGAAAAATTGGTAATTCGAACCAGGGTAGAGCCCCATATAGTTCGGCTTATGAAGGGTTTACTGTACCTACTCTGAACATTATTAATCCTCTCATGACCAAAAGACACAAGTTGCATCTACCTGCAGACAGGCACCCCCCTCCTTCGCCACCTGTGTGCCAGAAATCTGTAATGAGTATCTCTGGCTTCCATTTTTTTTTTTTCCTTCCTCTTTGCTTCTTTTTCCCCAAGCTCCTGAATAGTTATAGTTTTTTTGGTGATGTAAATAAGACTGGTTGAGGCAAAGTGAATACAGCAGTTACTTCGTTAAGTTTTTTCTTCACATTACTTTCAAAGATAGAAATATACTGTATGTTCTGTGATATTGTACTGAGGGAAAGTTGTACATAATTTCCTTCCCAACATGTTTTTAGAGGGCGGTCGCTCTAGCTTAGTTAGAAACTATTTTAAGAAAGAAAATGTTACCAGGCCGTGAGAGGTGCTTCTTGCAGTGACAGAAAAAGTTTATAAACTATTTGTTCCTATCTAACTATCTATTGCCAGATGTCTTAATCCTGTAAGGGATGGTCACAAACAAATCGCCCCCATGTCACCCTGTCCCCTGCCATTTCATTGCCCTGCTCCAAGCTCACACCCCCCTCCCTCATATACCTCTCCACTCCATCCCTCCATCTCATCTTTGGCCTCCCCCTCCTCCCCCTCATCCTCACTCACATACACTCCACATTGTTCCGCTGCCTATATTTTTGCTTCTGCCTTTGTACTTCTTTTTCCGTAATACTGCACACATTGGTTGTATTCCGGTTGGTAGTGTAAACAAGACTAGCAAAAGCTCTTGTAAAACAAACATATCAGTTGTTATTTTGTTGGACGAACCTGCTTCGTTTGGTAACGAGCAGTTGGAATTTGCAGCAACACCTCTGTTACGAGACATGTTTTAGACATGACAGTTCATGCTTTGTTAGATTTCTTTGTTGTGAAGTTTTAGTTCCCTCCCCCACCCCCATCTGCACCCCAGAAATTATGCAAAGCTACTTAGTGGGAGTATGGGGTATCTTTACCCAATGCTATCTATGTGCTTGTAACTGTGTGCTTTGAATCCATCATACTCTTGCTGCTATGAACACTTACTTAGCTGCATGAAATTCTTTATTAGAAGTTGATGTTGCACTACTAATTTTTGTTCATCTGAGAGAAATTTTGGTAATCAGAGGGTTAACCCTTTCACTATTATGGATGCATTTGGGCATCATCTTCTGGTTTGCAACAGGTGATATTTTTAAAATAAGAGTAATCTAGTCAAAAAGGCATGTATACTACATCATCATCATCATCATCCGGACCTCCTTTCCCACCCTAGGGCAGGGTGAGAAGTAGCAATGTCCAGAGAGCCCAAATTTGCCCAATCCAATGGGCCATGCATCCATTCACTCATCATTCAAGCCCCCAGAATCCTGGCTCTATTGGATGCACCAAAAACATTCACCAAGTTTTGTAGCTTCATATAAATGTATCTGATAGAGTTGATCCGGATACTGCCACGTTAAAAATGGGTGCCAAATCCCTGATCATGCACTTCTCCTCACAACATTCATCCAGCCAGCTCGATCTCTTGTCAATTCCCTATCCTCACCGACTTCCAGACCTCTTCCTCACACACTCATTCACCATATCTCTCCACCTTCTCCTCGGCCTACCTTGCCTCCTCCCTCCTTCAAATTCTCTCAGATATACCTTTTTTCACCACTTTATTGTTACCCATTCTACACTCTCTTCGATTCTGATGTCCACCAACTTCCTTACTCCACATCTTTCATGAATTACATTATTTTGTATCCTATCCACCCTCTGTACTCCACATACATTCTTCAGGAGTCCCATCTCCACTGCTCTTACTCTTGACTTTTCATTTTCATTCTACACCATAGTCTCACGTCCGTATGTTAAAGTTGGCACTAACATTCCTTCATGTAAGCCTCGCACAGCTGCAACACTCAAGCCTCTCTTTCTTATCAAGGCCTTCATTGCACCAGCTACTTTTCTTTCTTGTGCTTTCAACTTCTTTTGCACATTTTCCTCTCTCTTCTATCACTGTACCCAAGTATTTGAACTCTCTCATCAATTCCAGTCTCTCTCCATTCACTGTAACATTGCACTGGGAGACAGTTACTTTCTCAATAACCATCAATTTACTCTTTTCTGTGTGTACTCTCAAGGACGACACTCTCAGACATCAGCAAAACTCTGCACTAGCTACCAAGTTTTTCTCCGGTATTTGCAAGCAGTACTGCATCATCAGTATACAACAAATTTGAGATATTCCATCCATCACCATTCATTACCAACACCATCCCTCTCTCCGTTACTTGTGTTTTTACTTCTCTCATCACCCCATCCATATCTACACTGAACAACCATGGGGACATACACAACCTTGTCACACGCCCACATGAGTCGTGAGTCATTCACTTAGATGCCTATTATCCCATACACATGCTTCACTACCATCATAAAAACTCTTGACAGCACCTAGCGGCTTACCATCTACACTGTACATGCAAAAAACTTTCCGCAATCCTTCTCTGTCTACTTTGTCGTATACTCTTTCCGGATCCATGAATGCCATAAACACCTTATGGTCCTTCTCACAAGCATTCTCTGCTATCTGTCTCACTGCAAATATTTGATCCACACATCCTCTGCCACTCCTAAAGCCACCCTGTTCATCACTCACTAGGATTTCTGATATCTCTCTTACTTGCTCTATAATAAGCTCTATAACAATTCTTCCATATACCTTCCCTACCACACTCAATAAACTTATGTCACGATAATTCTTGCATTCACTTTGCTCACCTTTGTTTTTGTACAGGGGTACAATCACAGCCTTTTTTCACTCTGCTGACACAGTTTCACTCATCCATGGCTTCTTACATATCTCTATCAAGCACTTCATTCCATTCTCTCCACTGCACTTAATCATCTCTACATACACCTCATCACCCCAAACTGCTTTCCCATTTTTCAGCTGCTTCACAGCCCTCTTCACCTGTGTGAGTGTCACGTCTCCTGGCACCGCATTCCTTCTCTGCACACCCCCAAAACCAATCATGTTTACAGCAGCTCTGCTTTCTCTATTCCCATTCATCAGGCCTTCAAAATATTCTTTCCATTTCATCCCCATGGGTTAATAATATACCACCTACATCCTTCACAACATCACATTTCTTTCCTCTTTCGCTTCTACATATCTGCACCTCTTTCCAGAATAACTTCCTATTTTCATAGTTTGCATACATTTTTCTTCCTAGATCATCATTTACTTCCTCCTATTTCCTCTTCACTAGTCTCTTTACGTGCTTCTTGCTCTCAATATATTCAGTTCTTATTTCAACTGAACCCCTGTCCTGTAACCACTTTAGCCACTTCTTCCTTTTTTCCTCCACTGCTTTCTTAACCTCATCATCCTGCCATGCCGTACCTTTCTTCTTTGTTGTTGCTCTTGCCTCACCACACACCACATAGGATTCCTAACTAAGCAATCCTTATATGCATTCCAATCAGAGGTATCCTTAAATAGAGCTGATTAAGTTCACTTAACTAGACTTAGATCAGGACATTACCCAGTCCTCCAAAGTTATCAGCTTAGATGTGGGTTGGATGGAATCAAGTAGACACATGCCCCACTTGTAGAATAGACTTATACATCATCACAGTTGGAGCACTGCACATTGCATGCTACACCAAAACACCAACACAGCATCAACAGTGTTGAGAATCTGTGGGGCATTCCCATAGAGGTGGTTGCTCCTTCGCAGTTGACTGGTCTGCCTGTTCAGGTGGACTTGGCTGAAACAGCAACAAAATGATGTACTCCATCCAAATTAACAATAAGTACTTTTGGTTGCACAAGGCAACTTGGTTTCTCGCCAGTATAACATCTCATTCATTTCTTTTCAACCTTCATTCAGCCCCAGAAAAATTCTGTTGTTGAACCCCTAAAATGTTCCATAAGTGAGATGTTCGCCTGCCCATTCATTGTACTACACAGAATATCAGAAATGCATGTGCATCCCTCTTGATTCATTACCTTTTATGTGTTACTTAATGTGCCTGTTCTACAGGCAGGGCACACATCACTGAATACACCGACACCCAGATCTAAGCTGATAACTGAGGAGGGTTGGGTGATATCCTGATACAAGCCTAGCTAGGTAAACTTGATCTCAGTGAATACCTCTAAAGGATGGAATAATTAAAAATGAAAGAAAACTGGCCAGTGGGATTGTAATGAATTAAGGAGTAAACGCTGCCACTGCTTGCTAAATATGCAGAGCTTATGAAGGAGCTATGGTAGCTATTTGCAATTAACATAATACAGTATGTTGGTACAGTTTGTCTATAAATATGAAGAATATAATGAAGTACGAACTCAGAGATGTTGCTTGAAAAAAGGCATGAAGGCAAATTACTTTAATGCATAACTGAGAAGAGTGAGAATTTGGTGAGTGAAGATATTTCAAGTATGTTAAAGGCTTAAATAATTGTCCCATTTCATTAGGTAGGCTGTAAAGCAGTTCTGCTTGTGTGTCTTCTCATTTTTTTAAAGATTTTTCTGGATCCTGTTTTTTTTTTTTCTGGATTCCGTTTCCTCCTCTCCTTTAGTTTTAGAAATTTGGTTGAGGATGATGATATAGCAGTGTGGTAGCTAAGGATGTAGGGGTAGAGGGGGGAAAAAAGAAGTACTGAGGAAATTGAGAGTATCTAGTATTTAGGGATGAGTGAGGCTGGTCACATCTTAAATGTCAGGACCAACTTGCCTAGCCCCGGGCTTCAGTGCTCCTCATGGGGCAACGTAGGATTGGATGATGGACGGATGGATAGAAAAAAAAAAATGGAAGTAGACCACTGCATTGCTATATACTGTGTCCAAACTGATGTGGGAAAGTATGGATAGTTCCTAGGCACCCAGACTGGTAACTAGTTCAGTTATCTTACTTCAAGAAATTGCTGCAGAGTGTCTTGAGGGACTGACAAGACATAAACAGGTTAATGAGCATAACGACATGATGTAGAAGTTGATATGAAAATTGCAGAGGCTTCATGGTGGGTCACTCTTACGGAGAGAGATTGATAATGATGTAAATTGGTATGAATAAGCAGACCAAGAAAGAGATGGAAGACTGGAGGAGCCTGGTGGGGAAGTAAGTTTTTTTTTTTTTTTTTATGTGACCGACTCTGGGTATAGGCTTTACAGCCTGCTATCAAGGCCCAGCAGTCTTCCTACATACCATACACCTCTACATGTCACCACTTCGGCACTAACATCCACCGTCCATATTGAATACATGCTAGAGCTGTCTCATACAGGACTGGTGTATTGGCATTAGCGGGGGTATTTTTATGACATGTCGGCGGGTCTTCTGGTAGATCAGTAATGCTTGCTTTTAATGAAATTCAAATCCTTAAACTGTTCCCTGCCCCAGCCGGGATTTGAACCTGGGTCCGTAGGACTGCAAGCCGCCTCTCTACCGTTTGAGCCACCGCCTCCCCCAAAGGCACAGTAAGGAAGGGTGGTGTACTGAGGGAGGTAGAGTTGTATCTGAGCAAAAGTAGATATGCCTAGGAATATTTTTGTAGGAACCTCTTCATAGTGACAAAGATGCAGTCAACACATTAAAAGTAATCCCTTGGTTATAGCATGCTTGGATATAGCAGTTTTCATTATTACTGCTACACGAAAGTCTGCCCTCATGCAATTATAGCACATTTTTCGGCCAAAAAACATTGTTATTGCTCACCAGAGCTGGTTTCTGCCGACAATGTTGATGCAATGTCTGTGGTTTCTGATGGCTTTGAGGGATTCAAAGCTGAAACCCTACTTGCAGAGTTAATCGCAGGTGGCTGGTGGTGACCAGTAACTTTCCAGCCCTAGCCCCAGAACAGCCTTACCTCAAACCCAACTCAGATCTCTCTGTTGTATGTATTTCTTCCTTACTATGCCTTTTTCATCACATTCTGTTAACCATGCCTGTATTTGTTTTTGATACTTATCATAACAGTATATATGTACAGTAAGTATTTAGTGAGACTAAACTGCCATAAAATGGAAAAATTCATTCTGCACTTGTTGAGCCTGGTACCAGTGAGGCTAAATCTCATAGATGCTGTGTGTTCGTTATCACACTACAGTAATCACTCGTTTATCCAGATGCTCCGTATCCGAATGTTAGGCCTTGGCTCTATTATTTTTGTATCCAGATTTATTTGTCCTTGTCCGAACATAATACAGTATTTCCAACGTCGCTGGCCGGGCAGCCTACAAATTCAAATAATCGGTTTGGTGGCTGGCTGGCCTCTCAAGCCAAGTGTAGGTAATAGATCCAAACCCACAGGCTGAGCAAATACACTCGATCCTCCATTTCTCATACCCCGATTTCCCGGATTTCGGAGTTCATGGACACGGGCGGAGGCCAGACAATATTATCAAATGCCGGACAGATGCCTGTACAAATCCGGGATTCTCACAAAAGTACGGCCATTATTCTCTTGTATAAAACTATAAACAGTCTGCTGCACAACACAGTATAATTTTAGCAAGGTTTAAACTCGATAAAGGCCATTTGTAACACACACAAGATGATATTTTCATATGTGAAAAGCATCGTAGCCACTATCTTGCCTCACTCCACCAGTTCCCATTTGCCTCTTACCTTTCTCAAATGCCACTGTAAATAATGTATTGCATAACACAGTAAAATTTAAGCAAGGGTTGGACACAATAAAACTTATAAGTAATAAAAAAAGTATATTTTCTTATGGACAAAGTCAGTGGTATCCATTCCGACTCACGTAGGTCACCCGACTTGGTGCGACTAAATACCGAATCGGCACTTTTTATTGGAAGATATTTTATTTTTTTCACCACAGAAGGTCATACACACCTAATTATCTGTAATTGCAAAAAAAAATTACTTAATATAACTTAATTTAAAAATTAGGTTCCAGAACTAAAATGCGCCAATGTTAGCTGATATTTCCCCTTCAGATCGTCAGCACACCTTGACAGACTCCTGTTTTGCATAAATATTTTGAGTAAAAGGAAATGTATCTGCACTGTAAATCGATATTTATGCAAAACAAAAGTCCTTCAAGGCAAGCCATTAGGCTAGAGACAAAACACTTCTGCTAGCTTTAAGAAGTTTTCTCTCTGAATCCTGATTTTCTACTAATAATTAAATTAACACTTCGTTAGTCCCCTGGCATGTTGGAACGCCGTTTGTACTCTGGGGTGTTTGAACACCCGACCCCCCAAAATACATATACTGTATTGTCGCTAATTTTTCTAATGTATTCATATAGCTTCTTGAATATACTCCTCCAGTTGCTCATGAACTGGTTAATTTCACTGTAGCTGATATTTATGTGTAAAAGAATTGGTCGAACATAAAGAAAATCGAAATGCTGTATGGTTCTAATACTCATTTATTAGATAGAGGTATACCGTATTATATATGATATGATTTTTATTTCCTCAGAGTCATCATAGACAATACAAAAACTCCTAAATAAGTTTTATTTTCAGATTCTTTACTAAAATCATAGCTGGAGAAATATGTCAATGTTGGTTAGTACCGTGGGGTGACTGCACACCCCAAAGGACAAAAATGCATGTATTCTTCACACGACTAGGGGCAGGAGCATGAAACTCGTAGCGGTCCCTCCTCTTATGTATTCAGGAAGGTACTGGAGATTTGAGGAGTGTCAGTGTTGCCAACTCAAAATTGTGAGCATACACCCCAGGGTACGAACGTAGGGTTAAGCGCAAATTTTTGACTAGATTTTGGATAATCAGAATTGCTGATTCAGTCCAAGATGGAGATCACATTTGGTGGTTACGTGTTTGTATCTTGGTCAGGTGATGACTGGTTGCTCATCTTGTGGTGTTCCATTCCTTGTTCATTTTCCCATTTTTCCTCAGCTTTCTGATCTTCTATCATATCCTCTACATTCTCGTCAACAACTGTCCAACCAACCATTCTTAGGGTTGTAGCTAGCAAAATACCGCTATTGTGTCAATGTTACTGATTTTGTCAGTGATATTATAAGTACTGTGTATGTTAGTTGCGGTGTGTTGGTATAAGAAGCCTAAATTCCAGAATGCTCTAGAATATCGGAATAATTGCTGGATAATATTGAAGAATTCGGACAAAGTATGGTAAAAGTCTGGGCAATGGTATGTGGGGCCATACTTTTGTGATTCCTGTACTTTTGGGGTTCCCGGACTGGTCTCCCCCTCTTTTAGTATGAGAAATGGAGGGTTGAGTGTATGGCTGTCCACCTTCTCACCGAATGGTCAAAGTCCCCTGGCTGCTTGGATCACTCAGACGCTACCAGCTACACGCAAGTAATACAGACTGCAACCCATAAGCTAAGCAAATATGGCTGTCTGACTCCTCACCAAATGGTCAAAGTTACCCCGGGCCTTCCAGACCACTCAGAGCTAATGTCCGCGTGCGAGTAATACAGACCCTAACTCACAAGCTGAGCAGTACTGGCTGTCTGCCTTACTACCGAATGGTCAAAGTTGCCTGGCTCCCCTCTCGAGCTGAGCTGTGTGGTGGTAAAAGAATGTAACCTACCAGCCGAGCAGAAATGGCTGTCTGCCTCCTTACCGAATGGTCAGAGTCACTTGGCCCCCCTCTTGCGCCGAGCGGCACGCTGGTAAAAGAGCGTAATCCACCAGCTCAGTAGAAATGGCTGTCTGCCTCCCTACCAAATGGTCAAAGTCGCTTGGCCGACCAGTAGAGACATGGCATCACTGTGCTTAATGGCTGTTACCACACATCCCCATTCTTAGTCTAGCTCCAATGGACGGAGAAGGAGGAGTTTTCTGACATTTTTTAAGTGATTACTAGTGATGGGCGATAACAGTGATTATTTTTAGATACGATACTGACTACATTGTTCGCCATTATCGGTGCTATTGATTACCGATACCGATAGCTTGGTAGTTTTGTGATTAATTCCTTTTCAGTCCGATGAACTACCTAAAAATTTAATAAAATTACTCAGTAGGCTCAGTCCGGGTTAAAATAATTATATGGCCACTATTTTAGGAGAACCAGAGCACCAAAACTGCCATTCAGTGCACGAATAAATCTTAAAATCATCACTTCCCAGTGAAATAGTATTTTTGAAAATACTTTTCAGTAAATTGGAGTACACTAATTAATACCTGGCCATCAGTATCGATACTTGCATATCAACAGTTAGCATCGGAGGTATCAATATTTTGGTATCATTGTAGCCACCACTAGTGATTACGTTAGCCACTAGACCACACGGGATTACTGTACTCCAACTAGAGGCTAGCGGGTTACAACTCCTGTTCGTCGTTCACTGGGTAGTAGGTACTGTACTGTATTCAAATTCTTTTTGCAGCTTTTGCCTTCTTCATTTATTTGTGGATTTTTGTTGTTTATGCATTGTTTATTTAGTGTCTAGCATTATATTGGGTATTCCCATGTGTGCATTGATGTCTAAATAACTGAAAGACCGAAGAAAACTGCCACAGTTAGGAGGGGTATTGTACATATTCGGTACTTTCAGTAAGGTATTTGTGGATTTTTGTTGTTTATGCATTGTTTTCATAGTGTCTAGCATTTTATTGGAAATTCCCATGTATGTTTTGATGTCTAAGTCACTGAAAGTCCGAAGAACACTGCCACAATTAGGTTGGGTATGGGTAGGGTATTGGTAGGTAGGATGTTGCTCCGGATCCTGATTTCGTCCACATCTGGATACACCAGTGTCTCTATTACATCGGATAGTGGGATTACTGTATTCCATTATCACATGCCATGTTCGTTAACAGTTATTTACGATAACCAAGGGATCACTGTGTAAATCTGCAGTAATGTGGCTACTAAGAATTTGGTTTCTGATGTATTCATATGGTTCATACTAGACCAAGCAGAGATTTTCTTTGGAAGTTATGTAGGTTATTCCTATATGGTTGAGAAAATATACGGGCCATCCTCGTTATAATGATTGGATGCATTTGGAAAAACCCATTGTTGAACCGGGGAAACGTTAATCGTGGATGTTATAGAAAGTATAGGGATGCGTTGGAGAGCCTTGGATTCCCCCCCCCCAAACCAAGTCCAAAACCCTCCCAAATGAGTTCAAAAATGGTTTTCTAGTTCACCTAAACTCCCACATAGCTTTAAAACAAGCTAAACTGAGCCTAGACACAGTTTATACCTCATCAAAATTTAAAAATCTATCTACCTATCTATCTATACCCCGACGCCCTAAATTCAAAAATCTGTCTATCTGTCTATTGCCTGACGCCTCAATCCCGCACGGGGTGGTCACAAACAAATCGCCTCAATGTCGCTCTGTCCCCCGCCATTTCACTACCCCCCTCCCAACTCACACCCTCCTCTCTCATATACCTCTCCACTCCACTCCATTTCATCCTTGGCCTCCCCCTCCCTCTCGCCCCCTCCACCTCACTCACATACACTCTCCTCATCAGTCTTTCACTCTCCATCCTCTCCACATGCCCAAACCACCTTAACGTGTTTCTCCTAACTCTTCCTATCACGTCCACACCCACACCACAACGCTCTTTCACTTCCTCGTATGTTAGTCTGTCTCTCCACGTGACCCCACATGCTCCTCTCAAATATATGAAAATCATCAAAAATTAGTCTTGAAAAAATCAAACTTAATAAATTGTACTCCCAAAATGACAGTGTTCACCATACCTATGACTAAAATATTAATCTAAGTCTAAAAACAGTTTTTAAATCAACCTAAACACAAAATTGAAGTCTAAAATGCCATCAGAATTGGTTAAAAAGAAACCATCGGAAAAAACCCATCGGTAAACTGGGGACTGCATCGATAGGCGGGGAAAGATGTTAATTTTTTTATATGTCTATGGCAGGGTATCGTATAGAGGTTGATTGTATAGCGGGATACGGTTGTATTCTTTAAAATGCAGTTACAGAGTCTTAATTTCCTTATGACAATGTATAGTGAGGCTATCTATCTATGTATTATCAGACACCTTAATCCTGTAAGGGGTTGCCACAAACAAATCGCCTCCATGTCGCCCTGTCCCCCGCCATTTCATTGCCCTGCTCACAGCTCAAACCCCCCTCTTATCATATACCTCTGCACTCCATCCCTCCATCTCATCCCTTTCCTCTCTCTCTCTCTCCCCCTCTCCAGTTTATTTTGTAAGTTTATTTTTATGTGGTAGGTGGGGGCGCTCACCATCCACTCACTCGATGTAATGCCTGCTCTTTCCTCTCTTTCATCCTTCTTTCCTCCCTTCCTTTTTTGTTTCTTTCCTTCAATTTTTCCTCTTCCTTTTGTCTACAGGTGACTCTATGCTAAGTGAAAAGCCAAATGGTTTCCTGTACACCAGGAAACCATTTACTATGCTGAGTGGTAACCACATAACCAAATTATGGCACCTGGTGGTTTAGTGGGTAATTAAGATGCTGTAATTGGATTGATTTGGTGCTGGTTTGTAACCAAGGGGTGCTTGGGGTTTATTGCTCACGTAATGCCACTCAGGGATGAGTGAAGCTGGTCGCTCTCATCCTAAATGTCAGGACCAACTTGCCTAGCCTTGAGTTGCTACGCTTCTCTTGGGGCAACACTGGATTAGGTGATGAATGAATGAAAGGAAATTACTTTTGATGTAGACTAATGCAGAGTAGTTGTTTAAGCTGTTGTATTAATGTGCTTATTGTGGTCTCTCACTATGAATCTACTGGTTTCACAGGTGTCACTACCTGAGAGTGTGGGGTCTGGGTCTGGTGGTTCAGTAGGCCAAGAGTCTGGGGTGTCTGACACATCATGGGAGGCAGTGGAAGAGGGAGAAGGAGGCAAGCCCACCCTTTGGGTTCCAGATCATGCTGTCGACTACTGCACTGGCTGCAATACGCAATTCTGGATCGGCCGACGCAAACACCACTGCAGGTATGTTGGTGTTAAGTTGCAGTGGGAGGAGGGATTAGTTCTGGATGGGGATGGAATGGAAGGATTTGTGTGTGTGTGGTTTTGTTTATTTGTTGGCTGGTTCTTGAAAGATGTTTGTACTGTGAGATGGAGAAGAAAGGACATTGTTGTGGGATAGGGTGAAGCCTTTGTTGGTCAGGATATTATTGTACAGGATTTATGGGTTTGTATAGTGCAAGAATTATGTGGTTGGGATACTATGAGAATGGATATTGATGAGATGGTTTGGGAAGTAGGGGTGAGTGCTATTTCATTGTGGATGGTGCAGGCTGGGACATTCTTGTGTAGTGATGGGTGTAAAAGTGGTGTGGGATTTTTGACCAGACAGTTTACATAGGTGGCTAACACTGTTGCTTTTCCTGTTGTCAGAGAAATGGGTCTGGGAGTGATAGTTTGGTAAAGAGGTCAATATAAACTTACATCAAGAATATCTTACTCCAGTTGGTATCGGTAACTAAATCATTGTATGAAGTTTTTGAGTGAGGTACCAGAACTGTGACATTTTAACCTTGTCTATCCATGAAGGCATTCTTATTGCTGGATGAATTATATGGCAGTAGTTAGATTTAAATAGCAAACATTGTCATCAGATTTAAAGGGTTAAAGGACATTGTTTAACTCTTGTTAGTTCAAGATATCTTTCCCATATACTTACAGTCAATAAAGTAAGTATTGTTGCGCACTTGGTGCAAAACATTCTAATACCATTGATGGTAGCTAATGGAAAATACCTGATAATTATACTTCTTGTTGATAAACTTGCCTTCAAAAACTGCTCCATATTGCTTGCTTGTGACATTTTCCAGTTAGTATTCCCATTATATGCATATTCAGATGGTAGCAGATTACTGTTTGTTAGACTTCACAAGCTATGTTGCTCAATTAAGATATCATATCACTTTGCCTGTGATGCTTTTTTTTATCAGCTGTACATGCATATAGTCAGCCTAGAACTTCCATGAACTAAACATTCATGCCCCCGGCATATTTGTGAATTGATCCTAGGACAACAAAAAGAGAGAGAGAGAGAGAGAGAGAGAGAGAGAGAGAGAGAGAGAGAGA
>JAGKTI010010169.1:0-13424 GCA_018397915.1 Birgus latro
TGTGTGTGTGTGTGTGTGTGTGTGTGTGTGTGTGTGTGTGAAAATATCCTCAATCACCTCCTGCCATCGACCTGTTTAGCATCAAGCACTACCGTCTCTGGATCAGCGTTAACAGTTTCTTCGTTGACGGCATTAAATTCTTCTTAATTCTTACCACGCAACTCAAGACGATTTCCGATAGCTAAGAAGAGGCTTGTCAGGGTGAACGGGTGAGAAAGTCTCCATTAATCCCTTCACCAAAAGTCTCTACATAATCCTTTATGATAACATTTTTCTTCATGCCAACCCATGATGATTCCTGACAGCTAAGAAAGGGCCTCTCATAGTTAAATAATTACATAAGCGTATATATTCTATCAGAGAAGCATTATAGAAAAGTATGATTTGCCTGTGAAGAGTCTGATGAACGGCTGATCTGACACTCCCCTTTCATTACTGCTAACAAAGACGATTTTGTTTTAACAATAAGAGTTAAAACAACGTACTTTGGCAAAGCTTCTGACATTCCTGTTTCAGTATTGCCACCCCAGATCATTTTTTTTTACATTAAATGAATTAACGTAATACTGGCAACGCTTCTGACACTACTGTTTTGTAACTGCCACCCCAGACGATTATTCTTTACAGTAAATGAGCTGAAACAGTGTGTTATTGGCAACGCTTCTGACATTCCCGTTTCACTAGTCACTACAATCGATTTTTGACATCGAAGTTAAAGGACTGCACAGTATACACGTATATTTATCAGGAAGCGTACGGGTCAGCAGAGAAATGATGTGCATGTGAAGAATGTGCTAGCCCCACCTCTATCCCCCTCCCCTCATCCTCTCCAACCACTTCTATCCTCACAAGGTGGTTTCTGTAACAAGATCCACCCTGCGCTGGGGAGGTCAGTGGGAGCAACATGAGGGACGTCACTACAGGGGACGCATTCTCGTTGGCATAGGTAGCATCAAAGCACATCTTCCTTAGCGATTTATTTAGCGTAACACTTCCTTAGCGATTTATTTTGCGCACCACTTCCTTAACGATTTATTAAGCGCAACACATCTTAATATCCTCTTGTACTTCACTGCGCAAGCTATGTCGATATTAACCTCTAAATTCTGATATGGAGTTTATCATCAACAGATCTGGTTTATATAGAGTAAAAGCGAAGAGGTTCTACAAGCCCTAAGCACACGCGAATAGGAATTAAATAACCGTATCTTTGTCAACTTAGGACGTTTACTAACACCACCTTCTTACAATTAATATCCGTAAATGGAACTTCAACAGTCATTATTCCAAAATATAAAATATTATACGAGAGAACAGAAAGGATAAATACTCAAAATAAGTCGGTAAGCAAGGGAGTAACGGCGAAATCTGCATACTAAATCGCTAAGGAAGAGGTGTTACAAAGCCTCCTAAGCACACAAAAATGAGAACCCAAGTCTCCTCTGGCAGCAGGAATACGATCTAGGGAGGCGGTCAGCAGCTGGAAGGAGAGGGTCTCGGCATGCGTCAGTGTGGGACCACATAGACCCTCGCCTCTGTGCAACAATGGGGGGCTTGCCAAGGAGACAGGTGGTGTGTCAAACCCTTCAATGCCGTAGACGCGCAAGGATCAAACGTCAGAGTTTTTCAGGCACCAGCTGTTTTTGTGTAAGCCTAAACCTTTCTGGTGGGTTCCCCGTCGCTAGCGTCAGCCGTCTGCTAAGTAAGAGATTACACGAAGCGATGTACACTGCGAAACAATGACTCTAGAACAGGATCAAACGTCGGACATTTTCAGACACCGGCTGTTTTTGTATCTGGATGGATCTTTCTACCATATACACTACAAACAATGACTTCAAAATACAAAGCTCAAATGTCGAAGTTTATCAGGTACCCACTGTTTTGTGTAAGACTAGCCCATTCTACTAGGTTACCTGCTAGCCTTTTGCTAATTATGGGATTACATTAGGCTACACATACTGCAAACAATGACTTTAATATACAAGGATTAAACGTTGGAGTTTTCTCGACACCAGCCGTTTTTGCGTAAGGCTGGACCATGCCATCTGGTTCCCTGTCGTTAACATCAAGCTTCTGGTATGAAAGGGTCTATACGAATCAAAATACTGATACCAAACAGTCGACCGTATAACTGTACTTAAATTGAGCGGCCAAGGATGTCTGCCGGTGGTTTAAGGAACAGTTGTAATATTTATATATGATTAATTTACATGCCACATTACAGCAGCGAGGTAGAGAAGCCAAATGCTCCTTTCATCATGGGGTTAACAAGTGACTGAGAAATTTGGGGCCTGCCTATCCTTCTGCGCTCTGTTTAAATAATGCGGCCCAGTGACAAAATAATGCAGTCCATATGGAAGAAACTCACTCACTGTTGTTTTAACCTTTTCGTACTCTTCCTGCCACTAGATGACTTTACTCAGTTTACTAATAAGAAGATTAATGAAAGTTATATCCAACCCCCCCTCGTCTGAAAGTTTATGTGGCTGGGATAAAGAATAAAATCACTTTTTATTTATTCTGACTATTTTTCCCATGTCAAGAAGCCAAAGGAACCGGGAAAGAACAGTAGAGGGCTAATGTGTGTGTGTGTGTGTGTGTGTGTGTGTGTGTGTGTGTGTGTGTGTGCAAAGGTGAAGCAGGGAGGTGGGTTGCGCCAGGTAATGACACGCACACATGAGTTACGGACACGATGCAACCCACAGTGGCTGGGGAAGTCGGGGCCTTGTGGGATCACCGTACACAGTTGCCAGTAATGGGGTAGAGGGGATGTTGGTGGTGTGGGTGTGCTGTGCGAGCTGGTGTAGGAGCCTGTGAAGTGGCATATGAGCTGTCTGCGGAGCCTGTGTGGTGTGCGAGATGGTGTTGGAGCCTGTGTGGTGTATGAAGTGGTGTGCGAGCCTGCCAGAGAGGATGTATGGTATGGAAACCTGACGGAGAGACTGCGGGTGTTTGGGAGTCAGTTGGAGAGACTTTGTGATACGGGAGACTAACAAAAGTCCTTGTGGTGTACGAGGAGAGACTGTATGTGAGCCTGAGGAAGAGGTATGGTGTGCAAGCCAGGCAGAGAGTCCGTATGATGGGCGTGAGGTGGTGTGGGGCAACAGGGACTACAGAGGCACACCGCCGACCGCTGGCCAGGGAGCAGCAAAAACACTGGTTCCCGCCCGGGTTTATGAGGGGTAGGGACACACTGCCCTCCGCCTCAGCCCTCCCTGCTCACACACACACCTTCTCACACAACTCACACACCAACATGAATGATCCTCCGCTAATTCGGTTTACGGAATACAGGTGATGTATGGTGGGAAGGTGTGTTTTGGGACCTTTCTCTCGGTGTCAAGTTGGGTGACTTCACACACCTCTTCCTTTACGTTATATTTTGCATGATACCTATTATTCTCGTTTTCAATGACATATCCTGCTTTTTAATACCAACACAGATCACATTCATAACATACACGAAATTATTACGGCACCGGATACAAAAAATACGAGGGTTATGTTACCTTAACGCCTGAGATTAATCGTCCTTTTATAGCTTATTTCACGCAGCTCCATGGCAGAAAAAGACAATACTTCGGCTCGGCATCCTTTCCTCAGCATTTTCTCGTGACTAGCATCATATTCAAATGTTAATCTAATGCCACAGAGACAGAATTTTAGGCCAAGTTAAGAGCAAAAGCAGTAGGGTAAGGACAGTGCTGGATTGCCTTCTTAACCAACGAAAATAAGACCCGTATTCTTACAGGCAAAGGAAGCTCCCTAACACCTCTTTCTTACTAACTTATTTTTGCAAGTTAATATTCTATGTTATGTATACAGATTATATCGATGCCAAAAAACTGTATATATAAATTGGAATATAAAATTAATACGTCGTAAAACAAATCGTTAAGGAAACTTTTTTAGAACGCATCCTAATCTCTCCAAAATACGTAGCGAAAATGTGCTAAAAAAAAAAAAAAGAAAACCCTACCCTCTTCAAAATACGTAGCGAAAATTCTGGAAAGCCTCCCAACCTCCAAAATACGTATCGAAGATGGGCTAGATGCTTCCTAACATGTAGCGAATATATCAGAGCCTCCTAACCTCTCCAAAATATGGGTTCCGAGCTCCCCCCCCCCACACACACACTTCTCTGCTAATTCGTTTTACAGGAAAAAGGTGATATACGGCGAGAAGATGTGTCCTGGCCGCTTATTTCCATTTTGTAAGGCATCTCAGTAACGCGCACACAGTTTTCTTCCCTAGGACGATCAAATGCATTTATCTACGGCAGCGGACGGACTGCAAACACCTGACATAGACGGGCAGCTGTGTGTTCTTGCAATACTTCATCTTAATCTGGCCTAATCTAATTTGATCTATGCTAAACTATGCTAGCCTAATCGTAACAGACCAACTCTTACAATATATCATCTTAATGTAGCCTCATCTAATTTGATCTAAGTTAACCTAATCATTACAGACCAACCTAATTGTCTAACTTCACCTAATCTCAATAGACAAATCTCACCTAATCCTAACCCTTGCCTGTCCTAATCCTAACAATTACCAATCTTAATCCTGCCTGACAAAACCTACCCTCAACCTATAAGACTAATCTCACGTAACCCAGACAGACTAACCTATCCCAACCAGGCCCTAAAAAAAAAAAAAAAAAAAAAAAAAAAAAACTCGGAAATCTGCGTCCTGATGGAGCCACAGAAGGTGTAAAAATCGTAGTACTGTAAGTGGCTCTGATGAATTCGCGACACATCTTTCTTAGCGATTTATTTTGCACACGACACTCAATACCCTCTTACAAGTTACTGATAGAAACTTATACAGGAAATACGTGCAATATGTTAAGTAAATCGCTAAGGATGAGGTGTTAGGAAGTGTCTAGGCCAGCTGGAACACGGCGTAAATTTATGAATAACGTACAGGAAAATTGTAAGGTGTAATGGGCAAAGTAAATCGCTAAGGAAGAGGTGCTACGAAGCTTCCTATGCCAGCTAGAAGGCAGCTCTAAGAAGGTAGGTGTGTGGACAGGATGCGCCTCCCAAACATGTAATGAACAGCCTCTGGTCATCACGAGCCAGACACTCTCACCATTAATAAGAAAAATTACGTGGCCTGGCTGTCTGAACGTAATGGCACACACGATTTGTTTTGCTGATTGAAAGTAGCGTGGAGAACGTTGAGCCTGGCAATACAAATAATGATTATCACCCACCGCCCCAGCTTTCGTGTCTCTGTCCTATAAATCACCCGATGCCACCACCCCGCAGGCTTCGCTACCCCTTACCTCCCTCTCTCTCCCTGTACACCTATAACACACACCCGCGCCTCATCCACACGTTCTCTTACGGTTCTCATCGGGTTTTTGGTCAGATTTTAGTGTCGTCATCATCACTATAATCTTCATCTTACACTCTCACTTCTTACACAGTTTTCATCGCGTTTTAGTCAGAATTTAAAGTTTTATCATCATCAGCGGCATCATATCATCCTCTTTCTACACTTTCACTTCATCCACACGTTCCCTCACGGTTCTCACCTGGTTTTCAGTCAGACTTTAAAGTGTCGTCAATTGCCATCATCACCATCATCGTCTTCGCAGCACTTACAAGTAAATAAACTGTACAAGGATTTATAAAACACAGCAAAATTTTGTACAGACAGAAAAGCTACACTCACCGCCACGGTTTTAAGATTTACTCGAGATCTTGCCTTTAAACTCGACATCATGGCCACCATTTAATAGCAGAGAAATTATACAAGGACTTACTACACACCACAAATTACCTAAAGACTGGCAAGGTACACTCTCCATGTCACAATCTTCCGGATCTTCTTGGTTTCTCACACAAAATACAAAATGATTACAAAACAACGCTAAATATCTACAGCCTGAAATCCCACACACTGTTTTGAAAGCTTATGGTTCTTCTCGGATTCTTACTCAGCATTTATTCGAACCCAGTGGAATTATACAAAGATATCTAATTAAGGTATATCCAGGTGGGGAAGCTGGTCTGTACTCTCGTCAACTCGGAAAGTTCGCTGGTGCCTCTTCCTTGCCAGTTTACTTATGCTTATGGAGGGTAAATATTCCCTTGTGTGGTATTAAGACGACTATTCCCTTGTGTGGTATTAAGATAACTCTCATCTTGTGTGGTATTAAGTATTCTCCTGTGTGGTATCAAGGTAACTATTCTCGTGTGGTATTAAGATAACTGTTTTATTGTGTGGTATTAACTACTCCCTTGTGTGGTATTTAGACAACAATTCCCTTGTGTGGTATTAAGATTTCCCTTGTGTGGTATTAATCCAATGAACATAAGCATCAGAAAGAATTAGTGAGATGAAAGAAACAGTAAGGTGTCCGAAACATAACATACTATAGAGGAAATAACAGACACCCCAAATGATACATGGCTTTATTTCCAACCCCTTCTATCCCAGAAAGGGGGGTTGGACAACTTATGTTGCTCCTGCCAGACTCATTTCTTAAGCTTAGGGGAGATACCTCGTCATGGGAAAGAATGATAATACGAGCCCATGATTAAGTCTAGGGGTATTAGATATAGTCATTCCTTAATTGTATGATGTCACTCCTAAGTTGAAGTGTCCAGTGGTAGGAAGAATACCAAAGACGTCATCATTGTGAAGGGGTTAAGGCCCGTATTCCAGGTGGCTTGGGAGGCTTCTTAGCACTTCTTCCATGGTGATTCTTTCTGCATATTACACCTTAACATTCTCCTGCATGTTATTTGCATCGTATTAATATCGACACAGTTTGCATTAGTAATAAAAAATATGATACTTGTGTTTAATTTGCAGCATCAATTGCAAACGAAGAGGTGTTACGAGATCTCAACACACACACACACACACACACACAAGAACACGAGCCTATGATACGCTGGAAAGACGGGAGATGGCGCCAATAAACCGCTGATCACCGTCTGCCTCACATCCCAGCGCCATCTCTGACACTCCCTGTTTGCCAATTAACTAATGACAAAGGTAAAGGTTGCCAGCCGAGACGAACAGATGGAAGATAGTGTGCCGGATGTGTTTGGCCCGTTTACCCAATCACCCGGCTCGCGTTTCCTTTATTTGTTGACAGTAAACAGGGGCGAGGGACAAAGACAGCCCCAAAACGGCTCCGGTCAACACAAGGACTCCGCTACGAACAGGCAAGGCACACACGGCGCTGGCTTGGAGTTTAGGGTGAAGGAGAGGGTGGTGGGGATGTGTGGAGGGGGTAAGAGTGGGTGTAGAGACGTGTGATGGTGGTGTAAGAGTGACAGGGAGATGTGGGGTGTGTGGCTGTGGTTAAGGGGGTAAGAGGGGGGTGTAGAGATGTGTCATGGAGGTGCAAGGGTGTGACAGGGGTTGGAGGGGTGTGTGGAGATGACTTAATGTAGATCTTGTGTATGGGATTCAAAGTATGTCACTTAAATTAAACAGAAAAAACGAAGTGGATGTTGTGTAGGGAAGACAAGAGAGGTCACTGATTTTAAATGCAATACAGGTAAGGAAGGGATGGAAGGTGAGACACAGAATAAATAAGCAGGAAATGGAGAGGTCGATAAATCAAGGGAACGGCAACCACCAAGGCGAGACTGGATGGTGGCAGGAGAGAAACGGAAAATAAAGAAAAAATATACAGGCAACGATAATAGGTGAGACAAATAAAACGCAAGTAAGGCGACGATGAAGATGACTGGAAGCTGACAAGTAATAAAGAGAGTAAAGGAAGAGAAGAAAATAGATGGAGATAAAGGAATGGAAAAACACAACGATGGAGATGAAAGGTGACAAGAGAGAAAGAGGCACAACAATCAGGAAGAGAAAGCAGACTGAGAGAAAACGAATGAACTCGGCACGAAAGGGGTAAAAAAAAAATTACAAAAAATAAAAAAAAAAAAGGAAAAACGAAGCACACATAAATGAATAACGGCAAAACCAAGCAAGATATTAAGATGCCTGATACCTGCCGGTGAAAGCTTCCACTGGGCCATTCTGATACAATTGCCTGCAGGAAAAAGCAAAAACAAAAACGAGTAATTGACGTTAGAGAGAGAGAGAGAGAGAGGAATGTGGATCTTTATATACACAACAAAAACCCCACGTAAACAAAGACAGGAACTGGGGTAACTGTTAAGAACCGGTTTTGTTTTGCACACACTAATCTTTCTCCTTCCCTCCACCTCCTCCTCCTCCCCCCTCCTCCTAATACTCCTACTAGTAATCTTCTCATCTTCCTCCCGCTGCTGCTCCTCTCCTTCCTCCTCCTCCTCCTCCTACTTTTCTTCCATTCCTTCTCCTTACCCGCTATAATTTCCCCTATTCTGGCTACTCCTGCTCCTTCTCCTTCTGCTACTCTTCCTCCTACAGCTCTTACTGCTACTACTGTTCCTGCTTGTCGTTTCCTTCTCCTTTTCCTCCTCAATGTCATACCTTCTTTGTTATCCCTGTCTCTTTCTACGAATCGTACCCTTCGTCATAAACTGCTTAGTATAGTTCAGTTACCCAATGTTCTTATGTATGATGCCCCCCCTCTACCTGCTCTCCTCTTCCCATTCCTCCTCCTCCTCCTGTCCTTCCCTCTCTTCCTTTTCTTCTACCTATTCCTCGTACTGCTTTCCTCTCCTTCCTCTTCCTGTTCCTCCTCCTTTTATTCTTCCCTCCACTCCTCTTCTTCCTCTTCCTCTTCCGCCTCTCCCCCTTATCTCCTATTACTCCTCTTCCTCCTCCTTCCTCTCCCTCTTCCTCCTTCTTCCTCGTCAGTGCAAATCACCAGCTTTATTACTCACTCTCCTGGCCCACCTCCACCTGCCAGGTATAATTCATAAATCGTGAAATATATAATCGGGGAGATTAATGTGTTCTCCAGGCATGATGGTAGCGGAGATGGAGGCTGCGGTGTCTATTATATTTTTTTCTTTTATCTTATTTTTACCGTCAAGCGATTTTTTTTCAATTTTATTTTTACCGTCAAGCGATTTTTTTTTTTCACAATTTCTACATTTCTGTTCCTCGTTCTGTTTTTATTCGGTGTTTTATTTGTTCCCTGATCTGACTTTATCACTGTTTTATTTCCGTATTTTTTCCCTCTCTCTCTCTCTCTGTCACCGCTACTTAACAATATTTTAAATTCCAAACTCATTCCCTTCGGTACTGTTACCTTCATAATTCCTGGCATCATCAGACGATTTTCTTCAGCTTATAGGATACTTTTCGTAGTGAAGGGGTTTGACACAATCTCCACTAAACCTCTTCAGTGTCATGACGCCATTTTAAGTTAATCTTGCAACTCAGACGATTTTATTCAGTTTTGGAGACACCTGTTACAGCAAGGGGATTAATTAGGATTTACCAGTGCTAGTATCTCATCTTCCTCATCATTTATTTATTTTTTCTCTATGTGAATCAGAATATGAACTAGAATTAAAATCCATTCTGTAGATTACTTGTGGATGTGTCTTGAGAGTGAAAGTGGTCTGTGCGAGAGATTGGTCTGTGTATGGACGGCAGAAAATTGGTCTGGGAAGAGAGCAGTGATGTGGTCTGTGCGGTGGTCTAAGAGGGTAAAGGAGAGGTGTGTTGTAAGCCATGTAACAAAATGGTCTAAGGTCTAAGTAGGAGGAGGAAAGTGGTCTATTTCGTGAGCAATGAAGCCAAGTGGTCTATGCATGGAGGGGAGAGTGGAGTGGTCTGTGGTGTCTTGAGCAGTGAATTACTGTACTGCGTGGGGATGGGACAGATGGTGGTGCAGGGAGGGAGGAATGGTCTATGTTCGGTCTATGGTGTCATCAGCGGTAAAAATGGCCAATATGGGGGGAGGGGGGAGTGGTCTGTGTCGTGCATGTGCAGTGAAAATAGTCTATGCAAGGAAGAGAGAGAGGTACGTGCAGGGAAGGGAGAGTGGTCTGTGTGTGGTGTCTGGTGTGTGATTTCGTGAGCAGAGAAAGTGGTGAACGTGGGGCGACTAACGAACAACTATCATCACGCGCTGTAACTCCTTCTCAACGCCAGATGATGGAAGAAAACACACACACACACACAGACACACACACACACACACACACACACACACACAGAAAGACAACGCCAAAACCCACGCGAGGTCAATAAATCGGTCCTGACAACGCCGGGCCAAACACCAACTCTGCAGTGATGAACGTGGCACTGTAAAACCTCAATGGCACTGCAAATCCACGCTAAGGCACTGTATTCCACGCTATGACACTGCACACCGATGCTACGACACTCTAAACCCACACTTTGTCACTGTAATCCCTCGCTCTGGCACTAAACCCACTCTCTTTATAGTCAAGTTACATCCTTCCATACGTGAGATGAGTGAAATCGTTTGTTCGTGAGACTCAGCCAAGAAGACAGAATTCTGAAAACGTAAAGGAAGAATGTCCAAATCCCTTCAGTACAAAAAAGCTGAATAAAATCGTCTGGCCATTGCGATACTCAAAGAAATTCAGGTCATAATACTGAAATGGTAAAAAATCGTCTGTCAGTGCTTGAATATTTGGCGTCACATAAAGAGGTTTAAAAAAATAGTCCTGCTTTCGCGATTTGTCGGCATTTGGAACATCATGGTGCTTGAAGACTTGGTAACACATATTCCTTGGCGATTTATTCAGAACACCTCAGTATCCTCTTGTGTGCTACTGATGTAAACCATATCGATATTACAATGACATAAATAATAGGGAAAAGAATGTTGGGGGATGATACGGAAAATAAATCGCTATGGAAGAAGTGCTAGGATATCCCCCCAGGCCACTTCCAGTACCGCCCTGAGCCAGCACAATACCAGGCTGTGTACAATGGCGTCGGCAAAACACAGGGATTTGTTTTACACACACCTCTCACCTCACTGCCAACTCCATACACCACACTGCTCACTCACCCTGTCCACTTACTCACTCCTCCATCCAATCCACTTACTTGGAAATTCGTCCATTCATTCATGTTACCTAAATTTACAGCATCATTCACTCAGGTCACTCATTCAAACACTCATTCACTCACCCTCCCGTCCAGTCCACTCACTTAGAAATTCATTCATTCATGCTGCCTAAAATTACTCCTTCCATTCACTCTGCTCACTCATTCATACACTGATCATGTCCATCTCTCCTACACTCGTACAAACACTCATTCACCCTACCTACTGTCAGCCATTTATACATTATCCATTCATTCATTCTCTTTACCATTCATCTATTCATTCATTCACCCTCCCTTCTTTAGTTCACCCAATCATTCTTTCTACCCTTAACTTAATGGGACAGCCTAGCCTCTGGCCCCTATTCTTTGAAGGGGAAACATAGGACTGGAAGTTACTCTTTTATTTAACAAGTCTTTCTACGCCCATCCACTCATCCACTTCCCCTGTCGTTTCCCCTTCGTCCTGTTCAACATACACGAAAAGAGGTCGTATAGAAGCTGCTTTGGAGACGACGTAACACCTATTACTTGGTGATTTATTCTGCATATTACACCTTAATACCTTCTTGTAAGTTATGATTCAAACTTTGTCTATTAACACTACATAAACAATTTTCTGATCATTACGAGAGGTTCATACTAAGTCCCTTTCAAAACTACTTAACACACAAGTGAAAGTTAGCATGCAATATATAAAATAAATAGCTATGGAAGAGGTGCTACGAAGCCTCCTCCACAGAACACAGGCAAAGGGGTCCGCATGAGGGCAGTGGCTAGTGTAGGGCAGCGGACGGGGTGGGGGGATATTGACAACTTGCTTCCTGTTATTACCAACGATTTTGCCGTGTTTGGGGGCGATTTTTTCTAGGGATTACGGCATTTCATCCGGCAATGTGCTACGAGGAGAATTACTGTATTTCACGCATACTGTAATTTAGGTTATACACAAATTATTCATCAGGTGATTCGAGGGAGGTTGTTAGGGGGTTGTAAATTGGAGAGGTGACAGGGAGAGACTATGATCGGAGACGCGAGTTTAATTCAACGTGAGAGGAACGATGGGGAATTGAATGTTATCTCTACTGGGAGGCACTGAAAGCAACCAATTTTTTCCCCGTGAATCATTTGGAGTTTTATTATCTACTGAGGAGAATATATGTTATCTTTATTACGAGAGATTCAAGATAGCCAATTTATCTCCGTGAATCATTTGGAGTTTTATGGAGCTTCATTATTTATTTGATGTAATACGATGCCATATTTATTACGAGGGATTCAAGACAGCCAATTTTCCTCAGTGAATCATTTGGAGTTTATTTACTGAAGACAATACGATGTTATCTTTACTGCAAGGCACTAAATATACGCAATTTTTCTCCGCGATTCATGGAGTGTTATTATTTAGTAAAGAGAATACGATGCTCTCAGCGGATAGATAAGACGTTTCATCATCTACTGCAGCAAAAATACCCACAACACTGAGTACAATAACATCCACATCGCACTGAGGCTACATACTTTTCCCCTTGTGAACGCAGTGTTTCCTATGCTCCGATCATAACAGGCCTAATGGTGACGGTATTAACACTCTCATGTTTCTCTGACTTACCCTCAGCTGAAGAAAATCGTCTGGCTTTAGCTGGAATAAAATAACACTCATTCTACTCCAATTTGGCCTAAAATTGATATCTCCACATTGAATCCTGAGTTATTACAACAGATTAGCACTAGAATATGATGCTAGTCACGAAGAAGTGCGACAGTGAGGGTATTGAGCGGTAGCAATGTCTTAATCCACCACTGAGGTGTGTGAAATAAGCTGCAAAAGGACGAAAATCGGGACCAAGTTTGGCTAAAAAACAATAAAGATATAATCCGACCAGGACTGAATTAATTTGGCGAAGATTACACTGGGATTCGTCACGGCTTGAAATATAATGAAACTGTTGACTATAAATGCACAACTACTTTCTGCAGCCAATCTTATCGGACAAGGTGCTGGGGTGGCGATTATGACAGCTGCTATCACCGTTATCAGCTCGTTAATGTGGGCAGCCAATACAAGAAATGTAAACACCAGGCAATTACTTCTTAAGGAGAGGGTGCTGAAGAAAAGGGTACCACTGACAATTATTACGCCCATTTTATCTAAACTCGCCTAAAATTGCCATGTCGCCATCTTGAATGCAGAGTTACACTAGGTTAACGCTGGAAAATGGTGCTAGTCACAAAAGAAGTGCTGTGAAATGGATGTCGAGTCGTAGTACTGTCTTAGTCTGCCACTGAGATACATGAAATAGACTACAAAAGATGGAAACATGGGCCAACTGAAGACGAAAAGAGTACAGCAAACTAGATATAACACACCAGACTAACTGCTGTCTTGAGAAGGCAAATAATACGAATTCCACGAAAATCAAGCAATCGAGTTCTATAAATAAGTGTTTGAGATA
>JAGKTI010010169.1:17983-29105 GCA_018397915.1 Birgus latro
TGGGGGAGCTATTCTCACTCGCTACTGGTCAAACAAGCTTTTCTTTCAGCGCCAGACGGCAAAAAAATAAACAAATAAATAAATAAAAATGAGAGAGAGAGAGAGAGAGAGAGAGAGAGAGAGAGAGAGAAACTTGTTCATGCCTAGTCATAATATGCAAGTGTTCCAGGTAGTCATTTTTACCTCTGTATCCATTAATGACCGACTTACACGTCAACCTTGCGATGGGGATAATTCTTAACCTTTCACCGACAACAGATATCTTCACATTCCTCTCTGTCATACCGCCAGACGATTTTGTTCAGCTTAATCCAATCGACGTCTGAAGTCTAAAAACCGTCCCCAGTAACGCCCTAAGGATGACATGAAGCTTAATGTTTACTTCTCTTTGCCTGATGGAACTGGGCCAATCCCTCACCTTGAATACGAAGCCTAAGGAGTCTTGATTATGAGGTACGAATGAGACTCCTTGCTTACCATACTACTTTTACTCAAACTTGGCCCAGATTCTCGTCCTTTTGCAGCTTATTTCACCTCTCACTCAGAGACAATGCTACCGCTCCACATACTTTCCACAGCACTTCTTTATGACTAGTATCATAATCTAGCGTCAGTCTGTTCATACAACTCAGGATTTAAGATAGAGAGGCGGGAATTTTAGACCAAGTTGGAGTAAAAAGAGTATGGACAAAATTGATCCACCATTCGGAGTACGAGTAGCCATCAGTTTAGCCTAGAGGGGTTAGTGGTCTTTGTCAGGTTAGAAAAAAAAAGTGTCTTCATATTGACCTTCCAATCTAACTACACTTGGCCATCAACTCAGCTGAAGGGAGTCGGTGATATTAGGCTGGAAGAAATGCGCTACTGTTTATTGCTGGCAGACTATTTTCCTCAGTTTAAGTGTGGCACAGGCGATTTCACTTAGCTTAACTCTAGCAGATGATTTTACTACCTTGTGTCATAGACGGTTTTATTTACTAAGTGGCACAGACGATTGTACTGAGCTCAAGTGTGGCACAGACGATTGTACTGAGCTCAAGTGTGGCACAGACGATTTTATTCAAGTGGCAGTGACAATTTTATACGGCCTAAGTGTGGCAGTGACGATTTTATACAGCCTAAGTGTGGCCTATCTCATCTGGGACTTAGTGCAATGTGGGTGTGCAACATCCAATTTCAACACAACCTGCTTGCAAGGCTGAAAATATAAGGACAAAGGTTTAGGTAGTCACAACAGGTTCAGGTGTAGGGTGGTTATCAGAAGCCATTATACCTCCGTCTTGTTCATTTCTAGTGAGACAAGTAGTCATTTTTTCCTTGACCGCGACGAAGATCCAAATTATAGAGGGCGGAGAAGGGGAGGGAGAAAGGGAGAGGAGGGGGAGATGGGATAGGGGGAACGTTGGTAAGGTGGGGAGACGGGGGGAGGAAGATGGGAGAGGAGAGAGGGAGCGAATGTGAAGGAGACGATGCGGGAAGGATAAAGAAGCAATTGGGGAGAGACAGATAGGAAAGGTGCGAAGGGAAGGTATAGGGAGGAGACGGAGAGAGAAAGGCGGGGGACGATAGGGGAGAAGAGAGGAGGGGGAGGAAGCGATGGGGGGAGGAGATGGGCGTGGGGAGGCGATGGGGAAATGAGAGAAGTTGTGGCGAAGGGGAGGGATGAATGGAGGGGGACGGCAAGAGGGGCGTGGGGAGAAGGGTGGAAGGTGGCTCGGAGGAAGGGAGGAGGAGCGGGCTGGGGGCGGGGGAGCTGGAGAGTGGGGATGAAGGGAGTGGGGCTGGAGGGGGGGGCGGGGGGCCAGAGCGGCACCACTGCAGTTACACACACTATATCACTCCACGCCAATCGCCCATCTCGCCACTTTCTCTGCAATTATCCTAAAAACTGTCTCCTATATTGGCTGGATCTGGAATTATTATCATTATACTGATCCTTAAGACGCGGGTTGGCAGTGATATAAATCCGGTGGCTGGAAGCGTTCGTTGCAAGGCAATTGCGAGTCTTTCAGGAGTGGTACTGGGCTAGAGGCGGGTAATTGCACACTTGGCAGGGTGTAGTACCAATGTTTGACTCGCATTCTCAAACAGGCCTTGAGCAAGACCTGAAGCGGGACAGCCAATCAAAGTGCGAGGTATTTTCCGCCACCATTAATAAGGGTCAATATATACGTTCCATTGGAGAGCTGGCCTTTTTTTCTTTTCTATTTTTTCAGATACCCAAACGCCGCTGTAGCTCCGCGTCGCATTTCGCGGTAGTTCTCCCCTAAATAGCAATAAGAAAACACGTGCAAATAGTGCCTTATACAAAACATGGTTATATCTATTCAAGGGCCCAAGAGTAACCCCGCAAATCCCTACCAAGCTACGGTTTCACTTGGCATACTGATAACCTATTGTATATGTTATTGTATAAGGTTACAGCCATAATAAAAAAAAATAATAACATAAGAGAGCATAAAGACATAACAAAAAACTTCTGAGGAATAGGTATTACGGGGCCTAAGACGAGAATGGAGTCCCCAGCCATTTTGACGGTCATCGGAACATCAGTGGACAGTGACGCCATCTGATAACAGGGAAGAGGTTCACTGTCTGCCCTACTCGTCCTACACGCTTACTGTACCACTTCATCACACAGTCTCCTCTATCCCTTCTAATAATAAGCTGTTCTAAATCTCAATATTATCCCTTCTAATAAAACGTTGCTTTAAATCTTCATGCTTTTCTCGTCAATACACCAATCTACATCTGTACTACGTTAGGCATCCTTCACTAGCAGTACACGAGCTCTAACGCTAATAAATACTGCACACTCACTGCACTATATCTCTTCTAATACATTGCTCTAAATCTTTAAACTAGTCTTCTTATAAATGCACTAATTTAAGTCTGCCCTAACTCAAAATCTTCTCCCTCGTACCCGAGCTCCGGCACACCTAATACTGTACATCCAGTCTGTATATCTCTATTTATAATAATTTGCTCAATATACAACACAGATTTTCTTCGTCGCCACTAATCTATGCCTGTTCTACCCCAAGCCTCTCCTCCACGAGCTTAATTCCAAAATATATAATACACCGCTTTCTGTATGCCCCTTTTACAGTAACTTATTCCCAACACTGCAGTTTTCCTTACCACGTCAGTTTTTGTTTGTAAGCCAGCAATATCCTGTCTCTCCTTCACATGCAATATCCATGTTCCAGTACTAATACACCTGGTAGTTCTTTTTATAATCATCTCCTTTACAGTAATACGCCACACTTCTTGCGAACTTGCACAATCATAATGTTCCCTTTCACCAGCAACACCCAAATTCTAGCGTCACCTAACATACCCGTTTCTCTACACCCATACTCCATTTTTATACTACGCTACTCTACAATACTGCACCTTTTCCTGTCCGCCTGCACTATTCACCGTCAGCACTAACCCCGTCTCTATCAGCAATACCCAAGCTTCAGAATATCCTAATCTCCTGCCCATCACCTTGCACTATCGCCCGCACCAAGCTACGTCTCCCCTACGGAAACTCAACACAATACACCTTCCATCTATCAGCTTGCATCATTCAACACCTGTACAAACTCACCTCTCCTCTATCAGCAGTACCAAAGCTCTAACATTACTTTCTGTTCACCCCCTTCTCACTGTATCACCCCTTCAAGTTCCTCTAAATTCCACACTAGTCTTCTTGTAAGCTGCACTATTCAACGTCTGCATTAGCCACGTCTCCTCAATCAGCAATACCCAAGCTCCAGCATTACCTAATACAACCTCCTGCCAGCTCCACTCTCCCCATGGAACGGGCCCCTAAAAGCATATTCCCCGAAACCCGTTCTCAGGCTAGTCGTCCATCGCGAGGCAATTGCAAGGCTGCCGCAATGATATCCAGGTGCGGGGGGGAATAATTGGCCAGGTAATGACATGTTCACCTCTCCGCCTCGACTCCCCATTGGCTGGCGTCTCCGGTCACGTGATCCAGGGCTCCGTGACAGCTACCAATCATGTGTCTGTCTTCCTACTCGCCTGTGTCAAACGTGTCATCAAGCGGAATTCAAATGTTTCGTTGCCATATATCCACGGTGCTTTGTCACAATTATTTAGATGTTTTCCGTGCATGCCGGGGGATATTATGGACGAAGAGGGGCGAGAGTGAACGAAGTCTAAGTACACGTTGCACTGTTCTTCGCTACAAAAATAGTCTCCAAATTTAGGTGCGTCGGCGCCTTTGAAGAGGTCTTGAAATGTGGAATCGTGGATCAAAAGACAATTTCCTTGTGCTGGTAAGGAAAAAAAAAAGACAATTGGTTCATGGAAGAGGGCAGATGTGGAGAGAGCGAATGGAGACGGAGGTTAGTGTAGGGGAGGGGGAACTGAAGATGGGAAAAGAGAGAAAGGGGGAAAATGAGTGAAAAAAAATGGAGAAAGGAAGATGTAGGGTAACAGAGAGAACGATGGACGAAAAAGCGAAGAAAGGAGAGGGGAAGGACAAGGAGGAAACAGGTAGAGGAGAGAAAGGGGGAAGGGAGTAAAAGAAAATGGAAGGGGACGTGAAATTGATGGAGAAATGAAGGTGAGGAAGAAGGGGAGAGGAGTGGGGTGACAGAGAGGTGGCGTTGAAGATAAGAAGGAAGTGGAGGGGAGAGGGAGGAGGAGGGAAAAAGAAAGGAAACAAAACTGCTGGAAAAAGAAGGAAGGGAGGAAGGGGAGGGGAAAGGAAAGGAGGGGATGGATGGGAAAGAGGAAGGGTTAATAGGTGTGGGTGTGTGTGTGTGTGTGTGTGTGTGTGTGTGTGTGTGATGAGGGAGGTGGTTGAGGATGGGTACAGGCGTTTTCAGCAAGTCGTGTGATCGATGTGTGTTGGTTACGGGGGATGGGGCCGCAGAGGAAGTGAGGGAGGGGTAATACCATGCTGCACAGGGCCAATGGTGAATGGGTTCTGTAAAGGCACGGACAGGGAGCATTCATCTACCATTTTCCCTCATGTGGGTATTGACAAGTCGTGGGGAAACTGGAGAAACATGCCATTACCCTCTTCACTGGCCTACATACTGAATAATTACCCTCTTCACTGGTCTACATACTGAATAATTACTTTCTTCACTGGTCTACATACTGAATAATTATCTTCTTCATTGGTCTACACTGAATAATTATCTTCTTCACTGATCTTGATACTAAATTTGCAAATACCAGCACCATTATCACTACTACTGATAATATACCTCAAGCCATATTTTAAGCTGGCCTAAAATCGCCATCCCTCCCCACAGAATGCTAAGGTATAAGAACATTTGACACTTCATGATGTCAGTCATGTACAGGTGCTATGGCAAGGATGTAGGGCCACAGCATTATCTTTTTCTGCCACTGAGCTACGGGAACTAAACTGCAAACTGAAAGGATGTACAGCCAAAGTATTTATTATTATTATTATTATTTTGACACTGAGTTACGGGGAAATAGCAGCAAAAGAACGGAAAAAAAATCTGAGCCAGGTTAAAGAGAATAAACGATAGCATTTCCACTGATGTAAGTATTAATGTCATGTGTGAACCTGAACAACTTGAGACTCCTATTTTCACCACAGAATAATTGATCTTGCAACTGCAATTTAGGCTGATCTAGATAATTAAACCTGCAGCTGCAATACTCACTGTTCTAGATACGCACTGAACTTGACAACTTGATAATATGTCATTTATAGTGATGCATGTACAGAGTCAGAGTATAATTGAGATGACTATGATTTTCACCAATTTATCATTTTCACTGATACAGAACCTTAACCCATTTTCACTGCCCTATAAATTATCATCCACGATGAGGAGCGAACTGAGGATGCAATTCGAAATATACAGAAATTTTATCCATGAATATTTTAAACTTAGGAGGCTACATGACATCCAAAATTTCAGCCATGTAAATTTTAAAATCAGGTAGCTAATATGTTACCTAAAAGTTTACGACTATGTTCACAAATCTTGGTAGTTATTTTACAACTTCGATCCCACCCCCCCCACACACACACACAAATAGGTACTGAGAGGGGTGGGCAAAAGTGACCTATATTCCCAACTTGCAACTGACTGACAATTTTTTTTTTTTTACATTCTCCTTCCCCTGTACCCCTCCCTCCCCCGTGCGTCAGGGGATGGAGCTGGTGAAGTGCGGGATTAGTGTCCAAAGTGACGATGTTTGACCCCTGCTGATGTCACTGCTATTATGTAACCGCAGTGACATCACCACAATCACGACATCAATACCACCGACCATATTCAGACCGCTACCACACTGGGCCACCACTACCACATTAAAATCACCACAGTACAGCCACATACTACCACACGAAGAGCAGAACCAAATTAATACTGACACAACCACACTGATAACCAAGACCACCACACACACACACACACACACACACACACACACACACACACACACACAGAGTACCGGAAATCCCCAAATACCATTACATTCATACCACAACACCAGACCCATCTCAGTCATCATTAAAAACGACAACATCACTAAGCACATCACAATCACCACCCAGCTAACACTAAACCACCCAGTAAACCCCAACAAAATCATCACAAATACCACACCAAAACACCACACACCCACCACCCCAACACACACATCACAACCACGACACAAACACAACACCAACACACCCAAAACAAGGACCTCTACACAAACACCAAACATCCAATCACACTACATCACCAGACCCAGCTGTTTCACACACACACACACACACACACACACACACACACACACACACACACACCCCAAACCGTTCATAAATCACACAGCCCTTTTGAACACGGGCTGTTAAGGTTATTTATCGAAAGCACTTTTTTTCCACAGTGATATCAGATATTTAAAACACGATGTCATGATCTATAATAATAATAATAATAATAATGATAATAATAATAATAATAATAATAATAATAATAATAATAATAATAAAATAAGGTCGTGAGGCAGAAGGGGTGAACTTCCTACGCTGCGATTAAGTGTGGTATGAAATTACTAAACAGCATCTCACTTTCATTACACGCGATCTACGACATAATTAATATAAATCTTCAAAATTACTCTTTACTTAAACTATTTAAGTGTGAAGGGATGTCTTGGCCCCGGGGATGATAAAAAAAAAAAATATCGATAAACCTGAGTGTAGGTTCACAAATATCTATCTATCTATCTGTCTGTCTGTCTATCAGTCTATCTATATATTTATTCATCTATCTATATATTTTATCTACTGGGTCAGACATCAAAAAGAATTATACATAAATACACTAAGGCAAAAAAAATAAAATAAATATATAACAGAGAGAGACGGATACGTTTCGGCCAAACTTCAAGATATATATTTAGGTTTAAAGGAGAAAAATCTGACCTTAAATCAGGGTCACACTTCAAGTAAATCATATAGTCCGTACGGTAAATCTGGGTCCCATCTCGAGAAAATTATATACCGGTATACTTCAGGTCCGGGGGAAAAAAATATATAGCTATACATTTGGGTAAAGTTCTCGGGGGGGGGAAAAAAAATCCCCATATAACTAAGGTTCAGAAAAAGAGATAAAACTACTCTTTGGTTATGGTTCATGGTAGAAAAAAATATGCAAAAATTTTAAAAAGATATATACAAGCAAATGAGAGTCGAGAATCAAGAGAAAAACATTTATAGTTTACGAAAAAGAACATGGTTTCACGAAAAAAAAAAATTTGGGTCAAGGTTTCAGGAGTATTTTTTAGGGTGGTATTGGGTGGCAGGCAAAACACAATACAGCTGTTTGGGTCGCCTGTCACTACATGGAGAGCCAATGAGTCCCAGATCACAAGATAACACAAAAGGTAGGTGGTGGGGAGGGGGGAAGGCAGGGAGGGTGGGCAGGTGGGTAAATTGGAGGGTGAGAAGAGGTGGGGAGGTAGGGAGCTAGGTGGAGGGTAGGTAGGCAGAGGGGGAGGGTAAGTTGGTTGGAAGGTAGACAGTGGATGATGGGGTACGTGGGGAGAGTGGGTAGGTAAGTAGGTAGGAAGGCAGGCAGAAGGTAGGTAGGTATATAGGTAGGTAGGGCATATGGGATAGGGGTATGAAGGTGAGTAGCTGGGGGGATGATATAGCTATGTGGAGGACAGGCAGGTGGATAATCAGGTAGGTAGGTGGATAATCAGATAGGTAAGATGGTAGACAGGAGGAAGTGTTCGTGGGGAAAGTTGACAGACAGAGGGATAGATAGATACACAGACAGACAGACGGACAGATAGACAGGTAAGTAGGAGGTAAGATGGGGCAGGTAGGTAGGTAGGTAGGTAGTGGGGTAGCATAGATGGGTTCTCTTCACTAACCCACCTCCCAACAATAGCCAGCCTAGACCCCCCTCCAGTACACGTATAAAAAAAACGAGGAAAAAGATACACCATCCAAGCGTATAAAAAGGAAGACACACACAAGGGAAGGAGGGAAAAAGGGGACCTGGATGGTAAAGGAGGGGGTTCGTCGTTAAAAGGCTCGACGACAAATTGGGATGTACAATCGGGATTACTTATGTCGGCTCCAGCTTGGGGTCTTTTGGAGAAGGCTTCTTTACCGGGACTCTCTCTCTCTCTCTCTCTCTCAAGGTTCTCTTTCCCCCCAGCAGGACACATAAAGTAGTTCTAATGCCATATGTTTCCTCTCATCGGTAAAATATCACTACTAATCCTACTTATTACGTTTACCTCAAAAAATAAAAAATAAAATCGTCTCATAATGCCGATTCAAAAACAAAGATGAAAGTGAAATATTGTGTTCTAATTACATATGTTTCCTTTCACTGGTATTTATCATTATAGTTTGTTTTCATCTGAGGGAACTGAACCACTTCCACAACTCATATACTAAGTTGTGGTTGCGTGAAATTCTATGTTCCTTTGTTGTGGGGTAGGATTGAATCTCCTTGGTTACTAGTCAAATTAACCCTCCAATCTGACTACACCTGGTCATTAATTAAGCTGAAAGGGATATGGATATTTGTAAGAGTAAACCAAAGCGCTGTAACAACCTTCACCATCCCAATTTCAGAAACAGAGATAAAAACCAAGTAAATTATTGTTATTTACTTTAACACTACCTTCCCAGATACGGAAACGAAACTAAAGCAAGGTAAAGGCGTGTTTCCTTTCAACATTCAATTTCCCTGGAGGGCATCGTACATTT
Organism: Birgus latro; assembly: GCA_018397915.1. Classification (NCBI taxonomy): domain Eukaryota; kingdom Metazoa; phylum Arthropoda; class Malacostraca; order Decapoda; family Coenobitidae; genus Birgus; species Birgus latro. The sequence continues at coordinate 27,213 of JAGKTI010010169.1, forward strand.
TCTTCTCATTCAAACGCATTGTGTCCACGCATCTCGAAATGAACAGATCTTGATAATGGCTCTCTGTTCTCTTGTTTTCTATTACTCTTGGAAGGAACAATCTTGTGGGCTTCTGATCTTTGGTTCCTTCTTCCTTGCATAAAAAAAAAAACCTTTAAATTTTGTTCATACACTTCCTTGCATTAAAAGAAAAAAAAAACATTAAATTTTATTCATACATTCACTGAAACACAAGTAAAACGAAAACATGGTAACCTAACAGCATTCTTTCCCTCGACCAGGTAGAGCACTGCCAATAAACTGCATAATTACATAAAAAAAAAACACACTCAAAACTAGTATCAAGGCGATTAAGAAAAAAAAAGATGGCTACAGTGCTCACCGCAGGATAAATGATAAATAAGGGTTAGCAATTGCAAGGTTGAACCAGGAAAAAGACGCAAAGAAAACTATGACGAGATATCTGGGTATGAAAATCACACAGCACTGAGGCGAATATCCAAAACAGGTCAAACAAACGAGACCCATTAAAAACAAAAATAAAATAAAGATGGGTGGGAAGGAAGAGGAACGGACCAGGAGAAAACTGCAAACCGGATATGACTTCAGGTTTCGTAAAAAAAAAAAAAATCCAATTATCCAAGACCACAAAACAAAGAAGAGTAAATAACATCTTGAAAACAGGAGTGAAGGAAGGGGAGAGATGGACAAAAGAAGAATGCAAAGAAAAATAAGATTAGAAAACAATTTAGGATTTTTGACACAACAACATGACATATACCCAACAAGAGATCACAAAATAAAACTTAGTGGGGCAAAAGGACACTGCAATCTTTAAAAAAAAAAAAATTATAAGCAACATTAATAATACGCCTATCCATGAACAATTAAGATCAAAAGACATATTTCAAGACGTAGCAGGATCATGAAAATGGGTGAGAAGGAGGAGGACGATGGAGAAACAAGGAAGAAATTGGTAACATAATAAGGCAAGCATCCATCCACACTTCATAAAACACAATGCAAGACAGGTCATGAGATAATAATACTGACTGAGAAGGAATAGAAGGGGTGAGTAAAAAAAAAAAAAATGCATAGAACACACACAAAAAAACAGCAATTTGACAAACATGACAAGAAACGATGGAGAGTAAATCAATATCATGAAAATGGGTGACAAGGAAGAGGGGTGATCCAAAAGAAACTTGAAAAGAAAATTAGGAAAAAGACGAGTATCACAAGATCATAAGAATGGGTGAGGCGGAAAAGGAGCAGTAGATCAACAGAGGAAAAACCAGAAACACACACACACACACACACACACACACACACACACACACACACACACACACACACACACACACCAATAAAGAACAATGTCACAAGAAAAACACTCCAAAGAAAGTAAGATCGCAAACATGGACGAGATGGCAGAGGAGGACTGGCCCAACAGAGAATTGCAAAAGATAGCTGGTTCCGCCGTCCATCCACCTCACTCGCCTTCCCCAGCCAGACAGACACAGAGCTTGGCTGGGATGATCACTCTCCACCAGTGTAATTATTTCCATCCGGTTTTGAGAGTCGACCAATAGGTGAGGGAAGAGTGGCGTGAACGCGGGGTTGTATGGGTGTGGTGGTGTGTGATGATGGTGATGAGGGTAGTGTGTGAAGATGATGATGGTGGTGTGTCGTGATAGTGATGATGAAGGTGGTGTATGATGATGATGATAATGCAGACTTGGCCGACAGGTGAGGTGAGATTGTCGTGAAAGAGAGTGAGTAGTATGATACAGATGATGATGATGATTCTGTCCAAGTTACCTGAATAATAGGATGCATTTTAGTCGTGTATGGTGATGGTGGCATTGGTTAGTGGTGTATGGTGATGGTGGC
>JAGKTI010010170.1:11717-29103 GCA_018397915.1 Birgus latro
ATACTTAAAGTGTTCTAAGCAAAATAAATCGCTAAAAAAGAGGTGCTTGGGAGCCTACTAAGCCGACGAGAATACGACTTAATCCCTGACTGTATGGGTCCACTGAGGGTGTAGGAGTAAGGATGGTATTCTAAGTGGCTTTTGAGGTTCCTTAACACCTCTTCCTGGGCGATTTATTCAACATACTTCATCTCAGTATCCTCCTGTGTGTTACAGATGCGAACTCTGTCCGTACTGGGGGAATAAATCGCTTAGGAAGAGGAACTACGAAGCCTGCTATGCCGCCAGTTGTTGTGTTCCGGTGTGGTTATGACGCGGGCATCTGATGTCGTATTTACACTCTTTCTTGAACTTAAGGGTCGTATCTGAAGTGGCTTGGGGGAGTGTCGTCACACTTCCTCTTTGGCGATTTATTCTACATAGCTTAATTTCTCCTTGTATGTCACCGATACAAACTGTGTCGATATTACGATATAAGTGACATACGTGAGAATATTAAGATGTAGTAACGAAAATAAATCGCTTAGGAAAGGGTGTTACGTTACCCCCTATGCCATTTTCAGTACGGCGGTAAGTTGTACATGGGACTGCTTGTTTGTTCTTTTATTTTCAATTGTACACCAACCAAACACTACACAGCCAAACTAGGTGACTATCAACGAGGAAATAATAAAAAAAAATAGTATCTAGTAATAACAAATCATTATGGAAACCTTCTCATCCTGGGAATTATAAATGATCCTAAATTCTACCACCCTAGATGCCGAAAATAGTCATTGGTTGCTTAAGTATATAGGGTTTGGGGATTGCAGGATGGTTGTGTTAGATGGACGTCGGTATATTGGAGGTGGGTCGAGTTTTATTTTGGTCATGACTGCAGATTCGTAAGCAAGAAATAATTTAGTTCCAGAAATTACGTGTTCAGGTGTAACTTCCTTTATTGGTTTACCTTTTGCTGTTACTTCTTCATCGTGGTATCGTTGACAGGTGTATACTTTGCTGTGAGTTTTTTGTTCTGGTATTATAACAGGTTTATACTTTCAAGGCTCTGTTATTTTATCCCCTAGTATCGTTAACAGAGGTATACTTTGCTGTTAGTTTTGTATCTGGTAGTTTAAACAGATACTTTTCTGTTACTTTTGTATCCTGGTATTTTTAACAGGTATACTTTGCTGTTAGCTTTTTTTATCTGGTATTTTAAACAGACAGACTTTCCTGTTACTTTTTTATTCTGGTATTTTAAACAGGCGTATACCTGGCTGTTACTTTTTTTTTTTATCCCTGTATTGTTAACACGTGTATACTTCCATGGCTTTATTCTCTCTCAGGAAGCACTGCCATCGTCTCACACACACACACACAGTTGCTGAGGTTTCTTCCTGTGCACTTGAAGGAACTTTAAGACAGCACTTTATATATCCATCAGCCACCCACTCATCCACTCACCCACCCGCTCACTCACTCACCCACCCGCTCACTCACCAAGCCCAGGCCTTCTCACCAGCACAGCACGTAGATGAAAGGTAGTATTCTAAAAGATCTAGGAGCTTCGTAGCCCATGTTCCTCAGCGATTTATTTTTCATATGACTCTTCTTGATCTTTTTGTATGTTTCTGAGGCTAACTGTTGTCCATGTCAGGAAAATAAAAAATATCAAGTAATACGCATAATAAATCGCAAAGAAGAAAGTGCTAGGGAGTCGACCGAGCTTCCTAGGATGCTGCCCAGTGTCCGCACCCGCGCACAGATGTTGTTTGTTGTTGTTAATAATTCATTGTTAATCTCCTCATGACCATTTTAAAAGCTCTTCAGACCCATAATTTCCAGACAAGAGCGAGAGGTGTGAGTGGAATAAGTTAATGGTTGGCGAGCGCCGGGTAAGATCCCTTGAATCCCATGACGTATTTTCCATTCTTGGTAAGACGATTTTATTGACCTTAAGGAGGATGTTTTGTAGTGAAGGGGTTAATGGAGACTATTATCTGACCTCTCCATTTCGCAAAGCCCCCCTAAGCTGAGGAAAATCGTCTCGGGATAGCAAGAGCAAACCCAGGCAAAGCGTCGGGGTGAACTGAGCATTTTTCAGTTCTTTGCGTAATTTTTTGGCAGTTTATTATTGCTGCCTCCAGACGAATGTGTTCTGCTGAAGAGGAGACTTTTTGTATAGTGAAGGGGTCAGTATAAGCCAAATCCAAAGCCCCTCCAGTTCGAAAAGCGTATCCTAAAATAAAATCGTCCGTAGATAACAAGAATAAATTAAACACAACGTCATTTCATTGAGGGGAAGTGAAAAGAAAATAAGACTTGGTTGGAAGTGAAAAAATAAGACTTACTTGGAAGTGAAAAAATAAGGTGAAAAAACTATGACTTGGTTGGAAGTGAAAAAATAAGGTGAAAAAAAAAAGACTTGGTTGGAAGTGAAAAAATAAGTGTTGGAAGTGGAAAAAAAAAATGAGGCAGTTGGAAGTGAAAAAAATAAGACTTAGTTGGAAAACATAAAACTTAGAAGTGAAAGAAATAAAAGAGTTGGTTGACCCTTATCCCGTGTGGTAGCTTTTGGGCCGCAGTACAAAGCAGATCGAGTGAGCTTAAGACGTTGTTGCCATCTTCCCTGCGATGACCATCCCTTTATCATTTTATTCAGGCGACCACCAGACGATTTTGGGCCAATTTTGGGAGGGTCTCTTTTGTGGTCTAGGGGTTGATGATATATATACTTAACCCCTCCAGTGTGAAAGGTCTCCCCCTGTGCTGAACAAAATCGTCTGGCTGCCTCCAAAATAAAGGAAAAAACGTCATCGTATGGAAGGGGTCAAGACAACTACATCGATCGATCGGAGGAAAAAATACAGAAAAAAAAGTGTAGTAATACGACATAAATTTTTCTCGATGAGCAAAGAAAAGCCCCAGGATAATTATTTTGGTGGTATTTTTTTAAGCTCTATATATATATATACTTCCATGACAGTGTTTTTATCCATAGAGTTGAGCAGTACAGCGTCCTCGTGCTCTGACCTCGAGTATCCATGACAAATATATATAAACAGTTTGTATAAATAGTTACTTTTTTTTCCGATTAAGTTCTCGCGTCCCCTCCACCACAGCCGCCTCTCCTTTTTTTTTGTTTTTTGTTTTTTTTTTTGTAACCTTCAATACGATGACGTCTTTTACACTTCAATCATGCTACCTTCAGGTGAGAATATAATGTAGACTGAGCTTTGGAAAGAAAATCTGGTAGTGAGGGAGACTTCAACGTACAGTCCACAACGAAATATCTCCCTGTCTCCCTTAAGATGAAGAAAATCGTCTGAAGGTAGTAAGAACTGCAAATCTAAGACGTCATCTTAATGAAGGGATTTAATGATGATAATAATCCTCTCTCTTTTAATGTCGTCGGGCGGGGACAATTTTTATATATTACAGGGTATTTTTTTAATTCTAACTATTGATCGACTCTGTGCCGACTCTTCCGCTACCTCCGACCTCGTGTGTTTAGAAGCAGCCCGAGTGTTGCTGCTCTAACGATGCTGTTATTTTTGTTTAGTACACCCGCCTCTAATTTGTTTCTGTAGTAATAGCCACTTTCTTTTATTTTTTACAAGATCGTCTCTCTGTGTGTCTGGTTTTTTTTAATCATTATTATTGATTGCCCATCCCATCACCCTCTCCCTTACCCCCCCTCACCCTACCCGCACCTCTAGTTACGTCTGTGTGCCCCCTCCCCCTGCCCCTGTCCCCTTTTTGTTTTTGTCCCCCCCCCCCTTTCTTTGCCCCCCATGCCCCTCTCTATTCTTTGCTTGATCGTTTGCTTGTTTGCATATGGACGAGTGGAAGTTGTTTAATAAATAGCACATCTTTGTAGGTAAAGACTAATAGCAGTGAACATAGGCGCTCTCTCTGTCTCCTCTGTCTCCATCTTTATATATTTTTTTTTCTGTCTCCTGTTCTATCGAATTTGTGATAGTGCAACCTAGACCTGTAAAGATAGGGTTAGGTTCAACTGGGAGGCGATGAGTAGTAAGTTACAACCCCAAAGTTACGATGGGGTGTTAATATGTGTGTGTGTGTGTGAACGTGAGATTGAGTGTGTGGGTGTGTGTGTGAGTGTGTGCGTGTCTCGAACGCACTCAATGTACTGTACTATAGTAATATAAACTATGCTTCTCTGTGTTCCTGGACAAAAAAAAAATAAAGGGGTGTAGACGCGGTTCAGCTGTTGTAACGTCTCTGTACAATTTTATATCTGTTTTCAGTCTTTGTAAGAATTAATTATGTTTTTACATGTGTTTTTTAACTATATGTATTTCCTTCCAAGGTTATATAGTAAAAAAAATAAGGATTTGTGACTCGGTAGACTGAAATTACTGTGTTTCATAAGTCTTTAAAAAATGCCATGTAACTCGACATGATGATGGTGATGATGATGATGATGATAAAGATGATGAAAATGATAATGATGTTGATTAGGGGCCTTTTACTGCATAACATAATTACTTGTATCTCATTTTGCATAACAATCCTTTGTACTGTAACATGCCTCATTGGAGTTAATGGTATTGCAGTGTTGTCGATAGGTTTTACCACATTTCTGTAAGGTAGAAGACACGATACCTGTCAGCATCTGTACATTGTAGTTCTTTATAGCAGGCGTGTCGGTAGAGAAACATTATTATTATTATTATTATTATTATTATTATTATTATTATTGTTATTATTATTATTATTTGTTTTATTTTTTTGTTCATTCACGTTTTTGTTTTTTTATTTTTTCTCTATAAGACCGGGAGCATGGATATGATTATTGTTATTATTATAATTATTATTGTAATCATTATTATCATTAGTGTGCAGATCATCCATAGGCCTTTTTTTCTGTTGTCTCTCTCTCTTTCTAGTTTTCTCTCTTCATTATTTTTTACACATTTTATTTTTTTCCTTTTTAATTTTAAACTTTGTGTTTTTTTAGAATAATTAAAGTCACCTATGTATTTTTTTTTAGTTTTATTATTTTCATCCGCCTTTAATTGTTATTTTTCTGTTGACTCTTTACGTTTCTCTCGAGAGGTTTACAAACATGGTGCTGGTCTTCTGAAATTATGCATGGCCGAGTAGCTTAGTCGTGAGGATGGTGCCGAAGGTCGCTGGACAAAAGGACACTATTTTGGTATACGTGGTACTGTGATAAGTATGGGTGTACTACTGAACTGGTAACTAGGTATGTTGGACCCACAAAATTTTTTTGCACAAGGCTACTACTACTATAACGAAGATGTTTTAGCGAGAACTCCGCAGCCGACAAATGCTCCTGGGAGTTATTTTGTCCTATATTTTATACAAATATCATTTATAGAATGAAGCTACCAAAAAAATAATAAATAACGATGTCTGACCAAAGTTCCTATGATAGTGAATATTGTCCTCAAATGATACCCTCTCTCCCTCTCTTATACAGAATGATAAAGATTAAGGTGTTAAGCGTAATTGTTAGTGATCATTTGTTTTCAATATTAACCCCCCCACTGCCATCGTGTCAACTACGGTAAAGCCTGCCAGGTGTGGAAGCCAGGACGCTCTTGAAAACATCTGGTGTTTCTATAGAGGTTAACAATTTTTCGAGAGATGTTCCCGTTTTCTTCCACATCAGGCAGGCCAGGCAAAACAAACATGTAAGAAGGCAGTCCCCAAGGTTACTCTCGACTCCCTTCTTATGATTTTAGTATCTTTGCTGTAGTTACCCCTGAGAGAAAAAAACAAAGACAGGAGGATGGGAATCTTCTCCAGTCATCGCTAGAAAGAAAAAAATACTGAAAGGTGTAGCTGTCTCAGTAGATGAGGCTTTAATCTTTCAACAAAACGCTCGGTACCGTAGACTTTAGTGTTTCTGGCGGTGACTGAGATTTCCGCCTTGCATGTCGTAGGCCTCACCCTCCGTTTGATGTTGAATGGAACAAGAGCCTCAACCAGGTCTCATTGTAAGACTCAAGCGCTCGTTTTTTTACTCAGCACTTAAAACCAGGCTATTCCAATCAGTAAAAGAATTCCCATTGCATAACTATCAATCACACTCCTCAGTAACTGGTACAAATGATGCCCCAGACATCCGTCGGTGCAGTAATTTAAAAACAATACACTAAAAGAGCAGGTCTTAATCAACAGCAACCCACAGCGATGATGCCAAAGACCCACAGACAAAGGCTTTAAGTGTCCTGTAAGAAAACGAACGGAAAAAGGCTGATCCAGAAGCGTCATATGTCGCTTGCCATGTGTTTACTTGTCTCAAGGCCCCAACCAACCAAACCAACATCCCAGTGTCACCCAAACCCCGGGCTGAGTTGTCCCTCCCAAGATTATTGTTGTTATTTTCTTATGTAATTCGACTGCGAGCTGATGTTTAGGGATCCGGAGCCTGGAGGAGGTTCAGGAGCGACGTAGGCAGTGATGAGGCTTTGGAGCAGTGGCCCACCTTTCTACCAATAACCCATATGTACAATAAAAGTATACGTTGACTTACATATCAAAATTTGTAGGCCAAAACATACACATTTATACACATAATTACAGTTGTATGCAATTAGAAGGAAGGAAGAAGATAAGAAGATATACGACTTATGCTTTAATTAGGTAACATTTAAGTTTAAGTTAAAGACGCGACCATAGGTTTAAGCCTCTATTAGTTGACTAAATAACAGTGTAGCAGCAAGACAGTTTATCAAAGTGTAGCACTAATATGTAACCCTTTCAGTACGATGACGGCGTTTGGTTTGGTCTTACAAGTACCAGACGATTTTATGCTTGGGAAAACCCCCCTTCTATTAGTGAATGGGGTCAAAAGGAGGAGACTATAATTTAACCCCTCCAGTTCGAAAAGTCCCCTTCCCACCCCTAAGCTGAATAAAATTGTCTGGTGGTTGCAAGAATGAAATCAGCATGACGTCTCGTGTTATGAAGGTTTAAGGTGGGTGACTGCTCGACCAATCCGCTGAGCTCCTGAGCTCCTCCTCCTCCTGGATCACTCTTCTTTTTTTTTTTTTTTACCGCCCTGTGAGAGGCTGGGTGGAAGGCTGTCGAAAAATGCGAGGGCAACAATTACAAAAGTTTTTTTTTATATTTATCTTCTATGTGGTCCCTTACTTCGTTTTTTTTTTTTTTTTAATTACTAAATGAGTCTCTGCCGCCATCGCGTCTCAGCAGGAAACGAGAGTCTACTACAACGAGTCTCTCTTATTATTCCGCGCCTGGCCCCCTCCACAGCTGTCCCCGGTCAGTGCCTCAACAGAGCGGTGCCACAGAGACGCGCGGAACAGTCCAGTACGCGAAAAGCAGCAGGAAGCGTTGCATAATGTTCCAGCATTGTGACTGGCTTTACAATATCACCGATACTGTGTTAACTCATTCTGATTCTTGTTAAAAAATGTGCACCACCCAAAATACAGATACTGTATATGCACGCTTTACTACGGTGTCGAGTAACAAGCCACACTCATGTGTCGCATCTCCTCTTATCAATGCAACAGACGATGATAACTGAATAGTTTAAATTTTAATAGATCATTGACGTATATTGCCCACTTTGCAGAGTAAGTGAATGGCGCTTGGTAAGTGTCAGTGCAGATTACACATGAACTTGACAAAACGAACGTGAATTGTCCGTCTGGGATATGGTGCTATTCCTTACAATAGTTATTAATTTAGTGTTATTTAGTGTGACAAACTAGCTACGAACCGATTATGAACAACAATATATAGTACTGTATATAATATCTCTGTTTACTCACCCACGCCTTAGCACTGTTCCTAAATGAACGTACAAGTATACGATAAACATAACAAAATGGATTTGTCCACACTTGCAAGTTTTTAAGTACAATCAGTGTCCAGTGTTTCCAGTAACAAGGTTAAATGGTCAAATATTCACTCACTGAGGATAAAAACTTCATGACATATATACAGTAGGCTATATATAAATATATATATAAAGCGGTATAAACCAAGAGCCTAATGTTTTGTATTTTCACTGTTATTTCATATACCAATGTAAATATTATATGCAACTCTTGGTAAAACAACGAATGAGCTTTTTTGACTTCATAACCTTGACTTATATGCCATTGGTCGGTAGCTGAGTATAAGAAAAATACACATACAGTTCCAGAAGTGTGTTTCAAGCTTGGCCAGTACAAGGGACTCTGCTAAATCAAATGTCCGGGGGGGTTGCAACAATGTATTGGGAAAGACGGTATCGAACCGAAGAGGGTGGGTTAAATCGTCCGGTGGCTGTAAGAATGCAAGACGTCATCATACAGTAAAAGACAGTAAAGACAGTTGCTTGATAGTTCTGTCTTAAGCAGAATAAAATCTATTGGCTTTAGTAATAATAAAATAATCTGTTTTAAGGTGAAAACGGAAATCTCTTGGCAGTAGCTAGAACAAATAAAAATTTCTAAGGTGTATATAATCGCCAGGTAGCATAGAGAATAAAACAAGAGGTCCTCGTACTGAAGGGAATTATGTGGCACCGAAGATCTCTCAAGAAAACGTGGGCTTGACCAGCGATATGTGCATGCGTGGTGGGACTGGGCGCGGATGGTAGTGGTATGGAAGGCCAGCTCCTCCACTTCTCCCTTGGTTGCGATGGAAACCCACGGACGTTCCATGATGTGAGAAAATAAGTGACACAGCTATCAAATATGGTTTAAATTGAGTTAGGACACAGTTACAATGCTTCACAGTTTTGTTAGGCCATTTAAGTTGGATCTGGGGAGCTTAATCTCATCACGTTTTTGAGACTGTGGATGTTACGATTAATCCACGAATATCTAAACAGAGATACGTTGCTCGACCCAGCTTAATATACCGGATCTAACCGTGAAGCTATGTCATACTGACATAAACAATTTGAGACCGACAATTGCCGCCGTGTTAGTTATTTCCTGCCGTTATGGAAAAATCGCGAAGAGGTGACGGCGACATTCTTCCATATAGCGAAGCCTCAGTTTCCGCGTAAATGGGTTCCGCAGCAGTCAAGATCCCGTTACCCCTACCCTCCCTCCTCTCCTGCCCCCTCCCTCCATCCCTCCCCCCTCCTCCCTTGTGTAGCTGGTAGTGCCCACTTTCTCACTATTATAGAGGTGTTGATTTCCGTATTTTAGCAGTGACTGATAATGTCTTTAAATAGGGAAGATATTTTGCAGGCATTTCATCTGATTTAATATTATTTTAAATGCGTTGGGTTTAAGACACAATATTTCGGTAGACTTATTGAAGGTTACTGAATATCTGTATACATATGTTGCTTCTAAATAAATTTTAAACCCATCACAGAGATTACTTTTCCATTTCTTGAGTAGAGCGTTAGAAGTAGAAAAGAAAGAAAAAAAATTAAATCAAATAGTGTGAAAAATAAGACCATAGAGAAAATAACACAAGTTCTTGATTTTAATTTTTATGGGATAAAAATATTCAGCTGTGTTCTCAATTGTGTGGGAGACCCCGTAAAACCACTTCCGTAGCGACTTATTTTGCTTATACCCCTATATTTAATATGGTAGTTGGGGGCGCTCACAATCCACTCACTCGATGTAGTGCTGCTCTCGGGTGTCTGCCCTCTTCTCTCTTCCATCCTTCTTTCCTTCCATTCTCTTGTGTCTTTCTTTCCTTCATTTACGGCGCTCCAGTCGGATTGAGCCAGAGAAGATTTATATGCAAGGGGTGGCTGGGGTTTATTGCTCATGTAATGCCACTCAGGGATGAGTGAGGCTGGTCACTCTCATCTTAAATGTCAGGACCAACTTGCCCAGCCCCGGGCTCCTACGCTTCTCATGGGGCAAAGTAGGATTGGATGATGAATGAATGAATGAACCTCTATATTCTCTTTACTGTTTATGATTTCTATAAAGCTAGTTTGCACCAGTAACATATTAGACGACTAGAGAATATTAATGTGTTTTGTACAAAATAAATCGGTGGGGGTAAGGTACTACGATATCTGAATATACCAAAATGCCTCCTCCCCGCTCTCTATCTATCTATCCATCTATCTGTCCATCTGTCAGTCTCTCATAAACATACTACTGTACAAATCCATGATACCTTCTTTGCAAAATTACGGATCACAAATTATCCTGCCATCAATCATTTCCACTGAGCCCTCGAGAAAACCACCCCCGGAGGCATATCAAACAGGGTCGATCATGCTATTGCATTCCCATTATTCAAACGACGTGGCCAAGTGGGGAGCCTATCTCAACCCCCCTCCCCGCCCTCTCTCTCTCTCTCTCTCTCTCTCACCACCGGCTTGCTCATCCTTCTAGCCGGGGCTGCGATTCACACGCAAACTCACTCTCATTTTCCGTTCGTAGGTAAGAGTTGTTTTTGCTGGTAGAATAAGAGATGTGGGAAGTTTCAGAACCCTTCTTCCCTTGTCCTTACTGGGAGAATGAATATTAGTAACGGGGAGCATTTAGCTTTGCTTGTGAATATGGGTCCTCAGATCCGCCCACGCCAGCAGTCAAAGTGTGGCGATTGTTGGTGTAGAATGATAGCTTGTGTAGTTACGCTGAGTTGGACAGGTGCACAAATCACACATAATTTACACTCTTTACTAGATGCTTCAGCCATAATAATAACTATGACTTCCTTTCTTGTTACGGCAGTTTAGGAATAAGAGCACAGAGCTGGCATATGTAAATACAATAAATAACGTAAGGGTAATGTTTGTCTTCCTATCTGAGCCTACAATCTTCTAACATATTTCTGGGATCCTAAATGTAGGCTAGACCGTGGGTATGTCCACTTGAATCTGGATTACACCTATAATAAACTGGTTCACTTCCGATCTATGAAGATTTTTTTTTTTGTTTTCCAGCAATGTTAAGATCACGTGCCTAATTCAATGTAATGACTAAATTTTGACTAGAAAAAAAAATGTAGCTTAAGGTCAAGATCTGGCAACATTAGAAAAAAAAAAAAAGCCGGATCAGAGAGGACACTAGGTGGATGCAAGGTGGAACTGGGAGCAACAGTCGAGTCCATGTCAAGAAAATTGCCGGAAGAGAGGTGAGTATTGGCCTACTTGTGCAGTCTAGGGTAGAAAACTCAATGTGACGCTTAAATGAACTGCAGGCAGCCCAGTCTCTTTGTACAAGTATTTCATTTCGTCTCAAAACTCGAGCGTCTTGTCTCTTCGTTAAGGAATCTTTATTACAGATTGTTTGAGGACTGTGCCACGTTTCAGTGCTGTCAGAAGCAATGTAAGCAGTAATTCTAGTCTTACGGTGTCAAATATTACGGTGCTCGTATGGAATTTGTAATGTAGGCTGTGCTTAGCAGGTAACTTTAGTGCCTGCCATGTTGTCTTGCCTGCATCCTGAACCAAATTCTTCCCAAACTCCAAATTTCTTTTTAGCATTATTTTTTACTTTAAAGTTCGCACACGTAAAAGAAAAGTACAGTGCAGTAATTTGCTTTCGTAACTGTATCTCTCAGTCAGCGAGAGGTTATTGCTTAATAAAACAAATAAGTAAACTGTGCATCTCGGGGTTATCATCTGCACGTGTACTAATCCAAACAAACGGAACGAAGTATTCTGGGAAAGCAGCGATGTCACTGAAATTTTACATCCACCAGGCAGCGCAGAGAGCAGCGAGGCGTGTGGCTGGAGTCGACTGGTTCGAACAACTCGCCTCGTGAATCTTGGTGTGTCGAAGCAGCATCCCCTCTGAATCCCTCCACCAGACTCCCTCGGCCACCAGTCTGCCTGGGATGTGAGGAGGGTGCGTTACAGCATCGCCGGCCTCTGAGCTACCACAGCATATCTGGCCTTCCTCGCCGATTTAGTGGTCTTCTCTTTCTTGGTGAGTGTTATGGTGACTCTTTGTGTGTATTTATCGTGATGTTGAATGAACTGAATGTATATGGTTGTTGATGATTAGCTTTTAAAGGATGGTGCGCGTCACGTGGCCGGCTCTTGTGTCCTGTCGCGTAGGCCACACCACACGCACGCTTCCTCCACACAGCGTCGCTTTTTTAATCCCGAAGTTTAGATGATTCCTTGACGATTTATAGTTGGGTTATCGTTGACTTAGATTACTTAATACTTCTTCCTTAAAGATTTATTTTGGATGTTTCGCTTAATGTTATATTCCCGATGTCTGTTCACGTAACTACTGGAGCGTTTTGCTGTTGGCTTCGATGTGCGTGGAAGATGTTAGAAAAGCTAACTTGAGGTGGACTGGGCTGGATGGAAAGACTGGAGAGTGAGTGACTGACCAAAAGTGCATAAGAAAGGGAAGGAGGGAGAGAGCGAGGGACGGGATGGAGAACTGTGTAAAATGAGGATGGTGTGAGGTGGAGGGCATGCAGCGTGGTGGCGGGAGGGAGGGGAGGGGGGGGGAGATATTCGTGGCCATCTGCGGGATTAAGGCGTCTGGCAATAGACAGGTTGATAGATTTATGTATTTGTGTTGATATTACAGAGGTACACATGTAACGCTGCATGCATAAGCATATGAGGGTGTAATATGCAGTATAGATGGCTGAGGTGTTGCGAAGTCTACGACAGCCACTGAGAACCGAGCATAAAGGCCGGTTCACTTTTTTTTTTTTCGGGGGAAAAAATGCCGATTTCGGCTTTTCTCCCGTAAAGGTGTTCACAAGTACGTGGATTGCAGAGGCAGGAATGAGGCAACAGTGTTTAAAAAGATGGACCACCGTACATGTACTAGGTGTGCAGCTCTTACTCTTGCACATTGCCTGCTTCAAGATGAGCCTTCGCGGCCGCGATTTAGCTCGTGTGAACAGACCTCTTCTGTCACGCAGATTTCCAGTGGCTTCAGGGGCCTTATGCATAAATTTTTCTTAAGCATAAAATCATGTATAAGATTCCTTATGTATACCTTTAACTTATACTTAAACCATCATACTTTTATACCGACGCTCATATCAGATACACCCAAACTGGAATGAACGTTAAAGCAATAGCAGTAGCAGTATTAGTAGTGTAAATACACAAGATATCGTATTCGTCGTCGCTTTGCCTTGTTCGGCGCTTCCATTTAAATCGGCCAAGCCACTTTCTCCCGATTCCAGAAAAAAAAGACGGCAAAAAAAGTAGCCGGAATTTCTACCGGAGAGCAGATTCCGGCAAAAACGGCCGCGATTTTGCTCGTGTGAACTGGCCTACACACTCGCATACTGGAAGAAGACTGTGTGTGTGTGTGTGTGTGCATAGTGGAAGAAGACTGTGTGTGTGTGTGTGTGTGTGTGTGTGTGTGTGTGTGTGTGTGTGTGTGTGTGATACTTATCGTTTTATGTCTATCACTGTCGTTTTCTTTGCTGTAAAGATATTTTATGATGATATCATATCCTCATATTGGTTTAATATTACTTTTTACGTTCACTGAGTATGATGATTGTCGTGAACGCCTTTCATAGCTGGTTAATGAAAGCTGGCGAGTGCAGTGACGTTTTCAGTGTCATACCGTCAACCGTAGGCTTTACTTGCTGGTGGTTACTCATGCTTTTGTATCACTCCAAGCCGTGTCGGGGGAAATGGCACAGTATCCCGTATTCATGATGGAACTTTTACACGCTTTAATTACACAGCAGACGAAAGTGATGAACTGAAAAGGACTTTATCACATCGAGGCCTCACCTTTTTACAGTTTTAAAGAAAAATTTAGAAAAGTAATTGATTGATTTTTGCTCAGTACATCAAACTTATCTTAGAATGAAGGTGAACCTGATAAAATATGTACTAGTTGCTGATATACTGCATGTGATACCTCAGTCCCAGTAAACATCACTTTCGTCTGCCATTGGTAATTTGGACATCAAGCTTTACGACGTGTACTGTTTTGATTATATATTGACATTACTGTGACCTGGAAATGCAATAGTTAACGATTACACCTATATCAGTACAACATTGTATAAAGAAATAACAGTTCTGAATTTCGCGTACACTTCTTGAATATATACTACTTATCAGATTTCTTCTGTAAGTTCCGCTTACCTTTATCAGCTGCTCAGAAAAAAAAGAAAAAAATTCTGAACTTACCTGGCACATGTTTGACAGATTTTATTACTGATATTATTATGGGCTCATATTATTCCATAAAACTCTCACCAACTCGGTAGGTTACAAGAGTTGGCAGAGTTAAGATCCTTGTCTGATAGGTAAATGAGGTACATTATCGTTTATGTGCAGTTCTATGATCTTGTAAAATATGTAAAAAGGCAGTAGGAGTTTAGTATTTTTTTTTTTTTTATTCTTAAAGTGCTTGTGAATTGTATGTAAATAAATGTAAAAGTGCAAAAAATTAAACTGAATGCAACTCACTCGTAACCTCCTTAGATCGGGAAGCTGTCTTTTGCATCCGTATTTTCCAGCGTGTTCGTAGGATTGTGTTTTGCTGCGTGATTAATGGGATTATATGCCACCTTTTCAAAATACCTGATGAGAAACCTTACGATAGATAGATGATTATTCTCCATGATTATTCTCTATGTACTTGTTTAGTGTGAAATACCAGCTAGAGATAGATAACAGTATAGCCAGCCTCAACGACCCTGATGCTCTGAGATTATCGCCTGCTCCTGTAAAGTGTACGTTAGCTCTCTTCGGGCCACGCTTAAAGTTATGTCGTTCCCGTGTATGGAAGCATCACGCCGCCCTTTCTCCGTGAGCATCCATAACGTGACCCTGAAATATAAAGAAGGCTATAAATATGGGTTTCAGTAGAGCTAGGTCACAGATTAATTTTATGGTAGGAATATATCCTTTTGTTTGGGCTTAGGCTGGCGTGTAGTTAGTGGTAGTGATAAATTTTCGGATTTCGTCAGTGTAGAGAGATAACCACCCCGAGGCAGCCTAGCGGACTTAACCGTGAGGCGATGTAGCTTAACCTGAGGCAGATTTTTACCATTGTCAGCTGTTTCCTCACGTTAGGGAAGGCCCGGGAGGTGGTGGCAATATTCTTGAAGTTTATAAGGCTGTAATCAAGGTAGCACGGAAGGTTCGTAGCACCTTTTCCTCTGCGATTTTTTTTTTTTTTTTTTACAGAAGATGAACAGACCAACAAAAAAAAATCCATACGCCAGATTACAGGTGTCCTCCATTCAAAATATAACACTTAAACATTCTTTTGTGTGTGACTGATTTCTTTTTATTATCGACATACTTTGAATTAGTAACATAACGGAGGATACTAGAGTATACTGTGGGGAATATATCGGTAAGGCGGAAGTGTTACGAGATATCCCAAGCATTAATTAGGGGTGATAATGATAATAATTACTCCTGGCCCTTTTCTTGATTATTGCTGCCCAGGCGTGATGTATGGTGTTGAGGGTTGGAGTTATGACGCACAGGTATTTTTATTATTATTAGTTATTGTAATTTTATTATTTATTATTTTTATTACTATTATTGTTTTTATTATTATTATTATATATCATTATTATTATTAATATTTCGAAAGCAAGCAGTTGGTTCGAAAGATAAGGAAACATTTTCCAAAATCATGGAGGTAAAAATATCCACCATCAGAGACCCTGGAGATATAAACTGGGGCTCTTGCCTCTAGCAATTTCATCAACTACTACGAGCTTCTATTACTCTTAAATTCGTCTGATGGTGTCAAGAATAAAAGTATAAGTGATGCAACCGTACTGAAGGCTGTCTGATCCTCTTACGAAGGGATTGTGAAACCGCGCCCCACGTGTCAACCATTTGCCGTCATCCGGTTGCCGACGTCAAGGTCACTCGCCCTTACTTACAGACTCTCTTGTGCTTAAGTTGCACGTAAGATAGTTTAAGCTTTGGTCTTCTTCGCTTACACGGCCACGATATACTTCATAGCCAGATGGAGGTGTAGGCTATATTAGTGAAGAATTACGACTAAGCGTTAGATTTTTTTGTTATTTAGTAAATTAGTTGTTCTGAAGAGACTTGCTGAAACTGGAAATTTCTTAAGATCCTTGGAACATACGTAACCAGGCTGCCTTGCCCAGACACTCAAATGATACACTAAACCCTTGTGAAATTCGGAGATCTTTATGATTTCCGAAAATGTATTAATGTGGCGCTAGTGAAAGGAGGAATAGTAAAAATATCGATAAAATTTCGTCGCGTTCTGGGCTGGGGATATTTACGCTTGGGAGTGATACGAATTTGGTTTAAATTTAAGGCATGTGCGTGTAATGAATGTCCCTTATACGTCGCAAATATTTGTTACGATGTTGTAAGGTTACGGCAACATAACCTTTGTCGGGGATTTGTCGCTATTTTCTTCTTGTGTGCGTGTATGTGTGTTTTTATATGTGTATGATTATAGGAGGGGTGCTCGTGTGTGTGTGGGTGAATTGGTGTGTCGCGGGGGAGGGGAAGGTGTTTAGTCAAGAACAAAATTACTTAGAGATACTGTGTTTTACAGCACGTTTGATCTCTACACAGTGCGTTTGATAGGATACGATATCAGGCAAAAGGCAAGATAGACAGATTGTGTGTGTGTGTGTGTGTGTGTGTGTGTGTGTGTGTGTGTGTGTGTGTGTGTGTGTGTGTGTGGCTATTGTAAAGTTTGTGTTTGTGTACGTATATTTGCATGTGATTAGGATACTTGAGAGGGCAGACTAGGATATATTAATATGACATGGACAAGGAGGGGGTAGAGCAATGAGAAGCCAGTAAACATGTATAGTTTAGAAGCAGAGGGAGTAAAAGGGAGGAGAAAGAGGCCAAGGAAGAGGTGGAGGGATGTGGAAGAGATACTATAATTTATAATGTCTGAGGATGGAGGAAGGTGAAATACGTGTAAAGAACAGAAACTTAATTTGGGTAGTTTATAAGAGAATCACACACGATTAGTTGTCCACGAGAGTTATAATAAGCAAGAAATGATGCGACTGGGCTGAACCGTCAAATCTGAAGGGCATGGTTATGGGTAGAGTGGAATGGCTTTAGTTTAGATTGTTATAGGATAGATGATAATGTAGGCTGCTTGTCCTGCTTTCGGGCGCCAGGAGCGGGTAACAATAAGCAAAGATATAAATGTGTACTTGTGTGTGCATTTGCGTTTTCATTTGCTTGTCAGTTTATGCAGTTATGCTTTTTATACTTTTGTTTACGTTATTTACCTGCTGTCTGTGCACATGTATCCATTTATCTATCTAGATTTGTTTGAGTAAGCATGTATGTGTGCGAACTTGTATGTGTCTACCCTCAACAGAACAACCATTCGCACATTTAAGGTGTGATACAATATTCCACATGGACAGACAGTTCAGATAACCAGCATTATCAAAGGAACGTAGATTCATTTTACGATTCACTTCAGAACTCACCGGTCCAAGGGGTACTGGTACACGTCTTGTTTTTTCCTTACTTTTC
>JAGKTI010010171.1:0-29101 GCA_018397915.1 Birgus latro
TATATCGTTTTCGTTTTCGTTTTTCAAGGCTCCAACATGCTTGCATGCATCGGCCTTGGTCACCTAATGGCAGCTTTCCACGCTGCTCGATCCCTGGCAGCCTCCCTGTTCAATCCCTTAACCCTTAAGTCACACTTAATGACCTCGTCCCATGTCTTTCTCGGTCTATCCCTCCCCCAATATTAACACCTCTCACCCTCTGTACCCAATTATCATCCCCCATCCTCTCCACATGTCCAAACCACCTCAGCCTACCTCTCCTCATCACAACACCAATACACTCCAGTCCCAACCTACCTCTCAACTCTTCCATCGTAAACCCAGCCTCCCCAAGCCTCGCATGCAGGGACGCACTGCACAGCCACCTAATCATTGTCATTTCTGTACGTTTAAACCTGCGAATATCCTCTTCCTTTACTGCCCAGGTCTCACTACCATACAACATCACACATGCTGCATGCAAAGACCCCTTAGCACGTAAGGAGAGTCCTCTCAATGTCAGGAGAGGCAACAGCTCCCTGAACTTCTTCCAACAACTTCTCACCCTAGCAACCGAGCTAACTCCAGCCCCACCTCCGGCACATAACATGTCTCCCAAATAACGAAACTCCTCCACACACTCAAAAGACTCACCTGCAAGTTCAACCCTCGCACGCCTAACAATCTCCACCTGCTCTCCCCGACATGCCGCACACATGAAATCATCATCATCTCACAGTCTACCTCTAATACCACTACATCTCTTGTGCACCCATTTATCACAAACACTACACAAGATGGAATTACTTCCCACACCCTTGTGGCAAACTGCACATGGCCACTCTCCCTCTCCTCTGATTGTACCGCCACCAACCCTAGATACCATCACTTTTGTTTTATCTGCATTTACCCTTAAGCCCTTGTACCCTATACCATCTCTCCACTTCTTAAATCTTTCCTCCGCCTCGTTTTCATTCTCTGCAATCAACACCAAATCATCAGCATACAACATCTCCCATGGGAGTCCATCTCTGAAGTCACGTGAGAGGGCTTCAAGCACCATGATAAACAACAAGGGACTCAAAACTGACCCCTGATGCACACCAACATTCACGGAAAACTCATCATTCAAAGCTCCATTCACTCTTACCTGGGTGCGAGCACCCATATACATTGGCCATAACCACCCTAACCAACCACTCTTCCAACCCTAGCTTTCTCATTGCCCACTTCACCACCTCTCTAGGGACTCCGTCAAAGGCCTTTTCCAAATCAAAAACAAAATACAATTCCCTTTTCTTTCCAATATATTTCTCCTGAAGCTGTCGAACAATGAATATGGCATCAGTGGTCCCCCTGCCTGGCATAAACCCAAACTGCATCTCATCGATATTCACTCTTTCTCCAATCATACCTTCTAGAACTCTCTCCATTACTTTCATTATCTGATCTAAGAGCTTTATACCTCTGTAATTTCCCCTTTCCAGGGCATCACCCTTCCCTTTGTACACATTTACAATTACACTCTTCAGCCAATCATCTGGGACAACACACTCATATATAATCATATCTATCAGGTCAGTGACTAACCTCACCCCAGTATCTCCTGAGGCCTTCAACATTTCGGCAGTCAACCCAGACACACCTGCCGCTTTCCCCACCCGCATCCTGCAGGATAATGAATAATACCTTTTTCGTTATTGGCAGATACGACCCTCATGACATCTACAATGATGGACGAAGTGGTCATGTTACGTGCAATGTGGGGGGCTGGATCTCCATGCATGGGATGGGAAGTGTGACATGGATTGAAGGAAGATTCACGTCGGACACATGTGTTGACATCCTCCAAACTTTTTTTCCTTCCCTACCTTCAGGAAAAGAATTTCCCCTATCCTTCGTTTCCAATCATGTTTGTGCACGATCGGTGCACCATTCACACAGCTGGAGTAGTTTGGGAGTGATTTGCAGGTCAAGGGAACCCCGCAGCTGCTGGAGTTGATTAGCATGGGGTGCGACTGCACCCAACTGAACATGTTTGGGCAAACATGGTAAACACATGGGAGCCCAAGGTGGAACGCACAGAGGAACAGCTGATGGCCCACACTCGACGCCAGTGGGAGCTGTTCCGAGCCAGGCCACATCAAGTAAGGACCCTCGTCTCCTCCATGCCTGCCAGGTTACGGGCGGTTATTGATGCCGAAGGTGGATGGGCATATTACTAGGCTAAGTGTTTGGGTCAGTGAGAAATATTATTGTTAGACTGGTTTGTATGATTGGGGGAAATATAAATATTATAGGGTCTAGATTTTAAGATTGGATTAAATACAATATAATGTAGTTAGTCTGGTTTGTATGAATAGGTCAGATAAAGGTAATATAGTTATAGTTTCGATTTTATGATTATTCTTTAACAAAGTAATATTATTGGTGTTATTTAACTGGCATCTTTATTTCAGAACAATGTATACGTGGCAACATGCAACAATTATAAGGTAACCACCATCACACACAGGTCACTGTTACATGCAACACCCTGGTAACCGTTAAGAATGATGATCACACAATTATGATATAAAGAATTATGATCGCACAATTATGACACAGATAAGAAGCAAAACTCTTATATGTCTGAATAATGAAAGTACTGACATACAACAGCTTCACAAAGAGTGAAACAGAAGACAACAGCAGACGTCTCTGTGAAATGAATAGCATTGGTCAAAATACTTGCCTCAGCCTCCATCCCACACCTCTGGGGCACACTTCCCCCCATCACTATTACCCTGCTAACCCCCCACCCCCACCCCCACCCAACTGGAAACGTCACGAAGGAATGAAAGCAACGGTTGTATTATGTTCGTAAATGACAATGGCATTAATAAACAACGTATCGGAATGTATTTGCGTAAATGATTTCTGACACGAGGTACAATCAGGTAATGGTAGCAGTGAAGCCTATGCCAAGAGTCGGACACATTAAAACACACACACACACACACACAAAAGGCTTTTGTCCTCCCATGCGCCAAATCCCTCGCCTCCTCCTATCTCCTCGTCACACCAACCACTTCTTTACTCGCTAATTCCTCAACAACTTTCATCACCTCACACTATCATCTCATCCCAATCATCATTCATTTGTATCACAGAATGTCCTATCATTAATAAATTACTTGTACTTTACCATCGCTAATGAACTGCTCAATACAAGCAGTCTCATCCTCATCCACCTTGCACTCAATCTGTTCATTACTGCAACTACCTACCCACCACTACTGTCCACAAACATTAGTGTCATGCATGGGTGGTTGAGTCCATCCTTCTGTTTCTACCCCTGCACATCATCCTCTCCATCTGATCGTATTTTGTCCAACCCCTTACTTATCCTCTTCTTTCATTGGCGAATTGATTATATTCTACCCCATCCTCCTGTTTTAAGGCCGTTCTCACTCACTCATGTGTATAATTATGTTGTATAAATAATATATCTATATATAATCAACAAAGCCTGTAAACAAGGAGACATGTTATACTCACAATGTCACAGGTGGGTTATATGAGGCTACTGTCACAACAGAAGGACGCCCAGGGAGGCAAGGACCACCCTAACTTTTCCTGGGTCTACTATGTCGTATTGTAGCAACCTGTAATGTCACACCAGTAATGCACCCTTCTCTCTCTCTCTCTCTCTCTCTCTCTCTCTCTCTCTCTCTCTCTCTCTCACACACACACACACACACACACACACACACACACACACACAAACTTCCGGCCATTCCTCGTCTCTCTCATACAAACTTCCGGCCATTCCTCGTCTTTCTCTCTCTCATACAAACATCCGGCCATTCCTCGTCTTTCTCTCTCTCATACAAACTTCCGGCCATTCCCCGTCTTTCTCTCTCATGCAAACTTCCGTCCATTCCTCGTCTCTCTCTCATTCAAACCTCCGTCCATTCCTCGTCTCTCTCATACAAACTTCCGGCCATTCCTAGTCTCTCATACGAAATTCCGGCCATTTCTCGTCTCTCTCATACAAACTTCCGGCCATTCCTCGTCTCTCTCTCTCTCTCACACACAAAATTCCAGCCATTCCCGGTATAACGGACAACGGGACCTGATACTGACTTCCTTGCCATATTGCATCACTACGACCAGCTTGCAGCCTTATCAGTGACATTGTGTAAATCTTGTGGGTGACATGAGGTAGCTTCAGAACCAGGGAGTATTTTGCCTAAAGTGCGGTGGTTGGGTTTGACCATCTTGGTGCTGGTGCATCAGTGTTGTTTACGTTTACTCGCATTGCTGGGAGGTGAAAGTGTGTTCAGTGGTCTGTCAGTACAGCTATCAAAACCGAAACTTTGGCAGCTATCTTGGCATGAGTGTGAGTAGATCGGTGAAGTATATTACCAGACTCGTTGCACAAGCACACGTAGACTATGCGCAATTTTACACTATCCCAGCAGCACCACGCCACCAATATATTTTGTGCAGCCGTGGCCACATACTAAAACTCGTGTTATAATGGAGGACAACGGACAGACATGCATATTGTGGCCAAAAGTTGCAGTTCGTTGTATGTCCGTTTTTCACACAACGTTGCAGACATCATACACTGTGTTTACATGGATCTGGATTGGCCAGTTGCAATACTGGACCCCTGCACAAATAAGGCTAGACTACGCAATTTTCCTAGTAACGACACACCGCTGAAATGCTTCAGCAACGGTAAATATAGGCAGGCCCGATACTATCTCAGCAATTTCATGACAGATAATGGACACAAACAGTGTATCAATCATAGGACAAAGGGAAGAAGGATCTAGAATATCATGATGTGTAATGTGTATCGGGCACTGTGGTGGTGGTGGTGATTGTGGATGGGAAGCGAAACGTCGTCAGAGTATAGTAGTTTAGAGACATTATACGAGATTCATTATAACTTCAAATTCGACAATAGATTTTGATATTACAGATACCCGTTATGACGTGTCCCATGACGCTAAACACGGAAAACGATATTCCCAAGGCAGTTATAAAACTGAATATTTGGTAGGTAAGGGGGATCTTGAGGGGAGGTTGGTCAGTGGGACGGGTTATTAGGAGAGGAAGGAAATGTTGCAGGAATAGGGGGGGGGGGGTGTATGACCACCTTGCTTGGCAACAAGGTATGTGGATGCGGACTGGTGGGATAGAGTGATGTGAGCAGGTGGGAGTAGGGTCATCACCAACATATGTGATGTTTGGTGTTGGTAAGGGAAATGTTGTTCCCTCCGGATGAACAGTGTGTGGGTTTAGAGACACGATTAAATAATATAATGCGTCTGGAGCTAAGGAGGGCATGAATGTGTAATACTTGTATGAACACTAATGTATGAATGTTTTAAAGAGAATATGATAAACGATGATCAATATTTGTGGATGTTACAACCATCCAAACTATTGGAATAGTACCTCAAAGTAAGCGACATCATTTGTGGACTGGACACCCGTAACACCGTTATTTCAATTAAAATACCAGATATGCATTCATTCATGATGCAAATACCGTATCTCGTTATCTCCGCGTGATCCATCTATATTATGACTACACAACATTATTGATGAAGCCAATAACTGTACAACACTCAAAACAGCTATAATCCTATGCAACAGGACATCTACTTATACCATGGTTTGCGAATATGATTTGCTTTTCCTCACAATAAAACAGACTAGATGTCGCACACTCACTAGACTCAGGTGAACCACATTTCGAGACACGGGACATCAAACCTTTTAACATTTATGCTCAACTACAGTTGTTCAACACACTGAATGACGAACATAAAGACTCATCCAATACACGTTACTGCATACGGAGTTACAGATGACCTCAGAATATCTGTATAATCTTTCTTAACAAAACACGACAAAGTTTCGATACATGCGCCTCCACCACCTGCCCCCCTTCCCCACCGTTCCACCTTGCCTCACAGTCACCTCCTGTCAGAGAAAAAATGAGTGCCAGTGGCGTTACAATCTGTTTTTCTCTCTACCTTCCACACTACCTACGTGATGAACACTTATATTTGCAGACAGAGTATGACTTGATAGAACAGTTTCTGTGGATGCTAGATACTGTAGTGGAGGAGAAGCCCTGCCGGGTTTGCCCATTTACTTATTATTACCACGATGTAAACAAACACAGTGGTGCCACATTTCAAATACACAACCCGCTGTACTCATTAAAAGCGGAAGTAACTTTACGTGTTTCGGTCCAACCCAACAGTTGTTCTCTCTCTTTCTCTCTCTCTTTACGATGCCTGGTTGTCTAGTGGATTAAGGTACTCCAGTTGAAAGTGGCCCATAAGTGCTTATATATGAGGGATGGTTGGGGTTTCTTACAAAATCCCACTCAGGGAAGAGCAACTCGTTGCTCTTGAGCTTAATGTTGAGAATAAGTTGCCTAGCCCCGGGCCCTTACGCTCCTGGTCAAAAAATGGGTTGGATGATGGACAGATGGATGCCACCATAAAAAAATTCCCAACCAAACACTCTCTGTATGCACTCCAATGGTTTTCCAAAGCCATTTGCTGCCAATTCATTGATCCTTGACCCTAAGTGGTGAGTGACAAATATGAAGTTTCAGGCGAGGCTGTGGATGTGTGGATCAAATATCTGCAGTGGCAAACAATGCACGTGAGAAAGACTGTACACACTTTATGGCATTAATGGACCAGGTAATACTTTATGGCAGGGTATACAAGGTGACTGTGGACAACTGTACAAGCTATTGTGTTGCATCAATGGAAAGCTGTTGAATGATATATACTTTTTTCTAGGATGGTGACAAAGCATAAGTATTAGTAGTAGTAGTTCTTGTTCCCTAGACAGTCTGGCCGAACAGCCCCGAGTCCCTAAGGAAGGCCACGGCCGAGACCAAGCTTTCCCACAGAGCTCTCAAGCTATGTAGGTTGTGTTGTTGGCGTAGGTGATTGTGTGCAATGCAGTCTTTCATAATGTACTTAATAGTATGGGGTGCTCTGTTACATCCTGGACAGGCGTCAGCGACTCAATCATCCAACCTCTTTTGATAACTTGGGCTGGATGATGTCCACGTCTCAGCCAGGCCAGGTGGACCCTGTCCTCACGAGGGAGATAAGATTCAGAAGGATGGATATCAGGAAGCCGTGGATGCAGCTGTGCGTTGTCTTTAAGTGACTGAATGGAGGGGCGAGTGATCTGTGTATGGATATGCTTCTGGAAGCTGGTTTGAGGTGGGCGAGGAGGGAGAGATGACAGTATTTGTGTATGATATCGTGTGCTGGGTGTTGTTTTGATGTTCCTTGGTGTGTGTGGATGTGCTGCCATGTAGTGTAGTGGATGTAGTGGGTTTGTGGAGGCTGCAGCGAGAATTTGGGTGCTTCTCATGTCTAGATGATCCTTGGCTTTGAGGACTTTAGTTTCTTTGTGTCGGTGGTCTGTGGGTGTAGTAGCTGTGCAGCCTGTTATTATTTTTAAGGCCTTGTTTTGTATGGTCGGAAGAGTGTTATGGTGTGTTTTAGTGAGGTTTGGAGCCCAAGCAGGACTTGCATAATTCATCACTGAACGTATATATTGTTAGTATAATGTGGTGGTGGTTTCTTTGTTGTGTCCAAATGTTGTATGAGCAAGTGACCTCAAGGCACCGAGTCTTGGTATTAATTTATTTTTAATGTTTGTAATGTGTTGTTTAAATGACACTGATGTACTGTATGTTACACCAAGGATTTTTTTTTTTTGTGTGTGTGGTAGGGGAGTGTTGACTATGGTGAGGTGTGGAATGTGACTGTGTTCTACTGTCCAGTTTGTAAGAAGGGTTACTGTAGATTTGGCTATTTTGAGCCTGTTTGTGGTAAACCTTTTGTGTAGTGTGTTGAGGTAAGGTTGGAGGATGTGTGCAGCTGTGTTTGCATTTTGGTGTGTACATGTAAGTGTTATGTCGTCTGCATAGGAGGTTATGTGTATCTACGGTGTGTGGGGTGTGGGTATGTCGTGCATGTATAGGTTAAAGAGTGTAGGGGACAATACAGACCCATTGGGGACACCATTTGTGAAGTTTCTGATGTTCGAAGACTGACCGGCAAATGTTACATGTGCTTATCTGCTTGGTAAGTGGTTTGCCAGCCATCTTTTTGTGTTATTGTGCATGTTTGTGTTAAATATTTTGTTTGTGAGGTTGTGGCGGGGGATGGCATCAAAAGCTTTACTAATATCTAATGTGACAAGGGGTGTTCTGTGTGGTGGCCTAGCTGAATTCGTGCCATCAAAAACTCTCTGTGTAAGGTCTATAAGAAGAGTGTTTGTTGAGTGTAGTGGCCTAAAACCATGTTGTGATGGGGCTAGGGGGGTATGAGGTTTAACTAGTTGTAGTACCAGTCGTTCAGTGCCTTTGGAAGGGGTGCAGAGGAGTGTGATGTGGCGGTGTGAGGAAGGTAACGTGGGTCTCTGTTGGGTTTGGGGATAGTGATGATAATGCCATGATCCAGATGTTGGGAATTATGTTGTGTGAGCAGCTGTAGTTTGATATGTTGGTGAGTGCTTGTATGCCTTGTGGTCCAAGGTGTTTAAGTGTATGTTGCTTATGTTGTCTGGTCCACAGGCAGATGAGTGCTCAAGGTAGTTAATGATGTGCTTCGTCTGGTTGTAAGTGAAAGGTGCGAAGTCTGGGTCTGTGGGGAACTGTCTCTTACGTCGGATGATACGTCGGTCGTCACGATGGGGGTTTAGATGGCTGATATATGAAAAGTGATTTGTGAGAGTGTTTGCTGGTTGTTTGTTTGAAGGTATGGTATCTCTTGTTGTGATGGCGAAGTGTGATTGTGCAGTGTTGCTGTTGGACAGTGTGATACTGTTTAGTGTTTTGTAGAGTTTGCTGGTGTTTGTTTTGTGATCAGGTGTTTGGAGATAATTATTCCAATTTAGCGTTTGCTGTTCTGATATTGTTTATCTGAGTGTTGAGTTCTTGTATTTGTTGTACAGTGTCATATGTATGGGGTGTTGGGGAGTGTCGTAGTGTGTCCCGTTGACTGATGAGGCCTTGAATTTCTGGTGTGAAGTTGGGGTTGTGTCTTTTTCTGTTGCCTCTAGGGATGTGTCTTTTCTCTGTATTTTGTACAATTGTTTTGAAAGTGTGCACAGCAGTGTTGATGTTTGTGATGGATGTACTGTTTAATGTTTCAAAGTTTTGTTGTTTCAGCTATGAAGGCCTTCCAGTTGGCTCTCGTATATTTTGTGTATGTGTGTCTGTGGCCAGCTGGGGTGATTCTGGTTTTGGTAGTAATGATGATCGGGAGGTGGTCAGAGCCAAGGGTTCTGACCACTCTTCAGGATATTGTGGGGACAAGCTTTGGGGAGCAGGTGATGTCTGGTGATGATGGGAGGAAGAGGGCTTGGTGTGGGATATGACTATGTTGATGGGGATTATTAAGTATGAAAAGATGATCTGTTTGGGTTTGTAATACCAGCCTTCTGTCTATGTCAGGGTTGTTGACATGCCAGGCCGACGCCTTGGGGTTGAAATCACCACCCAAGATGATGTTGGGTATGTTAGTGATGTGGTGCATTTGTGGAGAGTAATTGTATGGTACTGTGGGGGATGACTGGGAGGGAATGTATATGTTAGCGATTGTTATATGTGATTTGTTACCAGTGCGTAATTTAATTGATTGTGTTTCTGTTGTAGTGTCATGTGGGGGAAGAAATGACTTTGTGTGTGCACTGGTATCTGAAAAGTTGATGGATTTGTGTACCAGGGTGATGAGTCCACCACCACTGCTGTCAGCCCAGTCTTGTCTAATGGTGGTGAAATTATGAAATGTAAGTGTTTTTTTGTGTTGTGTGTAGTTTTGTTCCTTGTAAGATGGCAGTGCATATGTTGTGTTGTTTGATGAATTGTGAGTTCTTGTTTTTTGGTGTTTATCCCATCTGTGTTTAACTGAAGGATGCTTATGTTATGTGTGCGGTGTGTGTTGGGTGCTGCAGCACGGAGGGGAGATGGTGGTGTGGGTGGAGGGGAAGGGTAGGGAAAGGTTGTGATGGAGTTAAGGGTTGGGGTGGGATGGGAGAGGCAGGGGGATTGGATGGTGTAGGAATGATTGGTGGTTTAGGCTGAGGAGGTGTGGAGGAAGTAGGAGAAGGGTTGATGTAGCCGCAGCCAAGGCGGTTGTAGGTCTATAATTTGTGGAGTTGTAGATATAACCTCAGTTCACTTGTTGTCAAAGACGGGAAGAGTTAAAGATGAAATATGAGTTGCTTGCAGTTTTGTTCTCAATGTTAACTCTGTCAAAAACGAGAGAGTGTCTAATGCTGGTTAACTGTCGCGAGCCTGCCCGCTGTCTCCCACCGTGCTCTTCACTCCTTCTTCCTCTCTCCCTGCTCTCTCTTGTCAATCTGAATCTTGCCATTTCCCTCTGATCTAAGGAAAGCCTCGTCACGTGGACTATGCGTGTCCCAGAACCTTCTAGAACACTGTATGTATGTATGTTTGTGTGTATGAGTCAGCTTCCTACGGCAGAAAGTGTAAAGTCTGCCACTTCCTGGGCTGGTCAGGTAACACCTTGCAATATCTCCGCTTCCTTTTCTCTCTCTCTAGCCTCGTATAATATACAAGTTATATATGCTAGAGTTTACTAATATTTAGAGTTACGACAGGGTTGGTGGGGGGAGTTAGTGGGTGGAAGGAAGGAGCATAAGGAGCAGGTCCAGGTGTCTGTGTAATGTTTTCTGGATGCAAGTGTTGTGCAGGTGTAATGGGTCCAGTTCTTGCAGGAATTGCACTGAACTGAACACTTTGTCTGTCGGCTCGAGGTGACAGGTTTTGAGCACATTGGACATATGTATTTGTTGGTGGGTCCTGGATTGCTCTCAATGTCCCCGGCTAGAAGACGTCATAAAAAAATGACCGCTGGGGAGTCATTTTTCGGTGTAGAAAAAACAGTGTATTGCGAGTATTGTGTAGAGAGATGTGGTACTTGCCCGGGTGACCGAAGCTACTCTCAGGTTCTCGGGCCCCATGAGGGGCCGGGGGGCCTTTACGGTGGTTTGGCCCCCATGCTGTCCTCTTCTGCTTCGACAGCCTCTGAGGGGTAGACCCACGGCGAAGACGCCACCGCTCCAGGTCCACAAAGCATAGTAAAAGTAAGTGGTTGTCTGGGTATGTATTTCAGTATCAGTGTTGGAGAGAGTGTTGTCACCATGACTATTCAACATGTGTGTGAAAGAGGTTATGAGTGAGACTAAAACTTGAGTCAGGGAGAGAGGGATGGGACTGATAGTGAACAGTGAAGGGTATTAACTTAAATATGATGTGTGCAGATGATGCTGTGTTGCCTGCTAATAGTCAAAGGGAACTTTGAAAATAGTTCTGAGATATGTGGAAATGAGTTATTTGAGAGGTGAATGTGGAGTCACATGGAAAGACATGGAGAGACATACTGACAAATGAGGAAGTGAAGGAATGTTGTGGTGTGGATGTGACAGGAAGGGTTAGGAGAAACACATTAAGGTGATTTGGCCATGTGGAGAGGATGGAGACTAAGAGACTGACCAGGAGAGTGTATGTGAGTGAGGTGGAGGGGGGGAGAGGGAGGGGAAGGCCTAGGATGAGATGGAGGGATGGAGAGGTATGTGTGAGATGGGTGTATGAGCTGGGAGCAGGACAATGAAATGGCGGGGGACAGGGCGACATGGAGGTGATTTGTTTGTGGTCACCCCTTATGGGATTAAGGTGTCTAGCAATAGACATGCAGATAGATAGATCTGTGGATTTCTGTGGGCATAGTGTTTTTAAAGTACAGTATTTTTTACTTGTTATGGTTACTCACTGCAACAAGAAAATGTCACCAAACAGTTCCAACAGATCCACTCACTCGATGCAGCGCTGCCCTTGGGTGTTTCCCCTTTCCTCTCCTCCATCCTTCTTTTTTTCTCTTCTCATCTGTCTTTCTTTCCTTCATTCTTTCCTCGTCCTTCTGCCTACAGGTGATTTCAAGCTCCCTCTTCTGTCTTTCTTTCCTTCATTCTTTCCTCTTCCTTCTGCCTGTGGGTGACTCTGCCTTGAGTGGCAAGCCAAAAGGTTTCCTGTACACCAGGAAACCACTTACTGTGCTGGGTGGTAACCATATAACCAAATTTTGGCGCCTGGTGGTTTAGTGGGCAATTAACCTGCCCCGCCCCGTTGATGTACGATGCACGTCGCAACTTTTTTTCATGCTGAGACCCGACGACGTACATCGTACGTTATGCAATTGAAAGACCCGTCGTTTGCACGTTTTTCAAGTTTCGTGGGAGATTTTTGGTAGGCATATGTGGGAGACCTCCCTCAACCCCCAGACAGGTGGTGACACTGCCTGACCCTATGTAACCCCCCCCCTCGGGGGGTGCGCCATTTTCTCACAACTCACCTGTTAACAGTGACCTGGCCAGTAAAAACATGTAGCACCACGGTCTCTCTGATGACGAAATTCAAGGCGAAAGGGATTCTCAATGTGGACGAAAAAGATTACGTGGCACAAGAGTTAGTAATGAACAGAGGTAATGAGTAGGTAACACTGCAAAGATAGGTACGGTATGTTGATGTGCTTGGTGAGTGAACAATGCTTATATTGCCTATACAGTATTATTGCGTGAAAGCCAATATACTCTTATCCTACATATAAATTCGTACCAGATAAATAAATAATTAGCAATTCTGAGTGGTTTTGGATAAGTTTCCCTCACACAGGGAGCGTGTTTTATGGAGTGCGGCGTCATAGAAAGCGGTAGCCAGGTGAGGGACATTTCACCTGTTTAGGGTATTTTTTACTTCAGGTGAGCACTTTCTCACTGAATTTTCGATGTTTCTCACCAAAAGCGGAAGTTTGAGCAAAAAATAAATAAATAAATAAAAAAATAAATAAAATAAAATAAAAAGGTCCAAAACCTGCCGGGTCCTGGGGGTGGTTTGGGTAAAAAAGTTGCCAGGACAGGGCGGGTTAAGGCGCTCCAGTCGGATTGAGCCGGTGAAGGTTTATATCCAAGGAATGGTTGGGGTTTATTGCTCACATAATGCCACTCAGGTTTGAGTGAGGCTGGTCACTCTCATCTTAAATGTCATGACCAACTTGCCTAGCCCCAGTCCTACGCTCCTCATGGGGCAACATGGGCTTGGATGATGATGATGATTACTTCTACACAGATTTTTAAATCGCACAAGGCAACAGAACCAAAAAGAAAATGTTTTCAAAATTGACATTTCTGTACAACAGTCTTCAATGTGTATCAAAAAGCTGTGCTTTGGAGCTTGATTCCTCAGAATCTGCTTTGCAAGATGTTTTCATTATAAGAGAGTATCTCTGGTCTATGGCAACCAATTTTTAAAAACTTAGGTTCCTCTGAAGCCTTAGACATCAGGGAGTAAATAGGTAGTAACTGAGATCAACAACAAATAAATTATTTATGAGGTCATTTCTAAGAATTTTTACATTTTTTCATATATCATCTGAACTAATGATGAGGCATATTGACAGCAAGTTTACATACCAGAATGGCTTTTGACAGCAGTAGAGCAGGTGGCATCCTTGGTTGTTTGCTTGTTGAATGACAATATGCTTTACGCTGAGAATGTATTAAATGTCACTTCCTCTATTGTTAGATGACCTACACCTCTGAAAACACAATTTGACAGTTTAATAAATGATTATATAATTATGTATTTAGGTTTAACAGGTGCATGCAAGAAAAGACATTTAAATCCCAAATATGGTTTACACTAGCAATACTGTATAAGAAATTATGCTAACCACTAAGGGTATTATTTCAGAATAACATCCGTCTAACTGACACTGGAATTAATATATTATTTCAGAATAACATCCATCTATTGGGCACTGAAATTAATATATTATTTCAGAACATCCATCTAATGGACACTGGAACTAATATATTATTTCGGAATAACATTCATCTAATGGACACTGGAATTAATATGTTACTTACTATCTATCCCTAACCAGAAGCCTTAATCCCACACGGGGTGGTCACAAACAAATCACCTCCATGTCGCCCTGTCTCGCTGTCCCCTGCCACTTCAATGCCCTCCCCACAACTTACATTCCTCCCCCTCTCTCATATATCTCTCCACCCCATTCCTCCATCTCATCCTCAGTGTCTTCCAACCTCTCCCCCCCCCCAATCCACCTTACTCACATACACTCTCCTCGTTAGTCACTCGCTCTCCATCCTCTCCACATGGCCAAACCACTTAAGTCTCTTTCTCATATGCTTTCCATAATCCACATCCACCACAATGCTTCTTCACTTACTCATTTATCAGTCTGTCTTTCCACGTAACTTCACATGCTCCCCTAAAAAAACTCATCAGTTATTTGAGTTAGTGGATATGAATTTCCACTGTTCTCACTCTTGATTTGTGTCCTTCCAACAAGGGCCACGCTTTGCTTCCAAACGTTAGAGTGGGCATCACAATACAATCACACTGAGACTATTTTATTTCCATGCTCACTTCCTTATTTCTTATCACTGTTTTCAATGAACCAGCAACCTTTCTACCCTGCTGTACCCTTTCAAGCAGTTCATCCTCCAGACTTCCATCCTTACTCATCACACTACCCAAATACGTAAATGTACTCACATTTCCCATTTCCTTACCATCCAGCCTCAGTGTGCATTTAGTAACTTCATCTCTCTCGAAGACCACACCTTTGCTCTTCCCTACATTCACCTTTAGATTCCGTTTCTTACAAAACTCTCCCAAACTCAAGCACCATTCCTTGCAGTTCCCTTTCGCCTTCATTTAACAATACAGTAACATCTGCAAACAACAGAACAGGAAGTTTCCAAACGCTGCCTTCTCTCACTAGGGGAGCTCCAACACCCACTGCCATACCTTGCATCTCTTTTATAACTCCATCCATATACAAATTGAACTATGGAGACATGACACATCAGTTTCAATCCAACATTCAGACAGAAAATTCACTCAGTTCACTGTCCACACGCACTGCAGCTCTAGCATCCACATAATATACTTCTCACGGAATTCAACACTTCCCATGTACTCAATGATTTTTCAATATTTTCAACATTCCTCATCTCTCCATTGTCACATGTTTTCTCCAAATCCATAATGGCTGCATACAACTTCTTTCCCATCTCTAGAAACCTTTCCACTAAACACCTTAGGATGAATATCTGATCTACACCTCTTCTCTTCCTGAAACCCTCCTGTTCTTCTTCAACTAATTCCTCTCTTATTTCCCCAATTCTGTCAAGAATCCTACTATACACTTTTCCTATTACACTATGAAGACCAATGCCCCTATGATTACCACACGATTTTGTTCCCTTTTCCCTTATACAGGGGAATAATTGCTTAGTTTATGAAACTGAGTGCAACTTCTCTCCCATACTCATACATTTGAAATGCTTCTTATAGTGAAGTTAGTACTGTAATCAATGATGAGGGAGTGATTCTCGGGCTCCCATCTCTATCCGTAATGAGACCTGCATTAGGTTGGGTTTAATCAGCTGTTATGCTGGGATACGTCAACTAAGATACCATAATGGTTTAATTAGTTAATGCACTGTACAAGGTCTTATAAATATAAATATGGAAGAAGGAGTGGTGGATGAAAACATTATTATCTGCAGCGGAAACTAAACTACTGTATCTATCTACTGCCAGACGCCTTAATCCCACAAGGGGTGACCACAAGCAAATCACCTGCGTGTCACCCTGTCCCCCCAGCTCACACACCCCTCTCTCACAGAGCTCTCCACTCCATCCCATCCTCCGCCTTCCCCTCCCCCCCCCTCCCTCCACCTCACTTACATTCTTTCTTCTCGTTAGTCTCTCGCTGTCAATCCTCTCCACATGGCCAAACCACTTCACTGTATTTCTCCTAACGCTTTCTATCACACCCACATCCACACAACAACGTTCATTCACTTCCTCATTTGTCAGTCTGCCTCTCCATGTAACTCCACATGCTTCTCTCAAATAGCTAAAACTAGGCAAATGAAACAAAGCGATTTTCTTGAATAAACTGGGAAAAATAAAACAAAGTATTTTCTTGAATGTTTCCACAGAATGTGAGAGGAAGTCACAAAAAGGCTGGAGGAATAATAATGACTTTGTATAAAAAGTACAAAAGCTGAAATAAAAAGAAACGAAACGGAAAGCAGTGATTATTTGTGAAATGTATTTTTTTTTAAATTTTAAAGTACCTGAGGTATATAAGCCCTGAGTTGAAAAAGATACGGAAAGAAGTCAAAAATAAAGGAAGAAGAATTATGCACAAAAAAAAAGTAATGATGAGGCTCTGATAGCGACAGGAGGAGTCTGTAGTCATGTGGGTTTTCTTGGAACAGCTGCTGGATGAAAGTGGAAAATTAGATTTTGAATGGGTGGATAAAAGAACCTAATTTTATTAAGTAGTGATCAGCACTGTACAGGGATCACAACACGGGAGCGAAATTATATATAAAAAAAATGTCAGACTGATTTGCTAACCATATATGAGAGATTTCTAGCAGTGTCAATGGACAAAGAGAAACAAACAAAAGACATATGAGACCACAACTTACTACTGATGGGTTTAGGAGGAAACGAGGGAAAGGAGGTGGAAATGCCACAGGGGGAAACTGTTTATTTTATAAAGGATAAGCAGTCACTGAATGATTATACTGTGCTTGGGTAGTGTGATGGGTAAGGATGGAAGTTTAGAGGATGAAGTGCTTGAAAGGGTACAACAGGGAAGAGAGGTTGCTGGTTCTTTGAAAGCAGTGATGTGAAACAAAAAAGTGAGCACAGAAGTACGAAGTCATTGCAAGACAGTATAATGATACCAACACTAGATATGGAAGCAAAGCTTGGGCCTTGCTGGAAGGACACAAGTCAAGAGTGAGAGCAGTGGAAATGAGATATTTGAAAGAAGCACACACGTGGAGTTATATGGAGAAACAGAGACTGACAAATAAGGAAATGAAGGTGCATTGTGGTGTGGATGTGAATGTGATAGAAAGCGTTCGGAGAAATAAACTGAGGTGGTTTAGCCATGTGGGGAGAATGGAGGGCGAGAGACTTATGAGGAAAGTGTGAGTGAGATGGAAGGGGGGAAAGGGAAGGGGAGGCCGAGGATGTAATGAAGAGATGGATTGATTGATTGTATTAAAATCTGGAAGCAACTGCCAGGGTCATATGCCGCCGAACAACAAGCTAAAAGATGCAGCAAATAAAAAGTGAATACTCAAAATAAAGTTAATAACTTACTAGGAATAAAACATTGAAAAGCATAAAAGAATAGATTACAAAATAACAATTACTTATAAAAGTGGAAGGAGGCCCGCCTCCTGAAGAAAACTAAAAACATCAGTAAAATTGCTAGAGGCCCCACCAAGCATCGAAGAGAGACACTAGGCACCATCTGTCCCTCTATGCCTGTGGAGGAATCGCTGACGTAGGTTTCCCATACTTGGACACTCGACCAGCAAGTGACGGACAGTATGGGGGACAAGGCAATCATCACACTACGGTTGAGTCTCATCACTCATGAGAAACCCATCTGTAAGCCGAGAGTGACCAATGCGAAGCCTAGCAAGAGCCACCTCCAAACGTCGTGGCAGGGACGGAAGAACCCTTGGCACAACCACTCTCTGAAAGATTTCCTTTAGTTTATTATGAGCAACACCATCCCAGTGTCTTTGCCAGCACGTATGAATTCTGGACCGCAAGTAAGATGTTATATCAGAAGCAGGAAGTGGGTAGTCGGATGGGGGCTGTTGAGAAGCCGCAGCTTTAGCTAATGTATCTGCCCTCTCATTGCCCACCACACCAACATGTGCAGGAACCCAACAGAAATCCACTCTTCCCCCGACGACGAATGAGGAGCAGCCACTCCAAAATAGCTAAAACTAAAGGATGGGAGAAGTTAAAACAGTCCAAGGCCATAAGCGCCCCTTGAGAGTCGCTAAAAATAGTAAAATGATTGTCTTGGTGAACAAACACCAACTTCAGGGCTAAAACAATAGCTGATAACTCTGCAGTAAAAACTGAGGCAGCCAATGGAAGACTACCTCTACGGCGAAAATTGGGAAATAGCACTCCAAAACCAACACCAGAGGCGGATTTAGAGCCATCCGTATACACAGGCACAGAACCATCATGACAAGAAGAATGTTCTAAAAATAACTGTAAAAGAGACTGAGGAATGACAGAATCCTTTGAGCCTGCTAAAGACCTGCAGAAAGTTACCTTGGGCAAGATCCATGGCGCAACCCTCGGGATCCGAACCGGACTGACAGGTACTGCTGACAAAATGAAAAGATGGAGTGAAGAGGTATATGAGAGCAGAGGGGGGGGGGGGGCTGGGTGGAGGGCAGTGAAATGGCAGGAGACAGGACGACATGGAGGCGATTTGTTTGTAGTCACCCCTTACGGATTTAGGCATCTGGTTATAGGCAGACAGACCTTGGCTTACAGATGTTGTGCATTTTATCTATTCGTTGCACAACCCTGGTATTTGGACTGTGGTAAAATATGAAAAAGAACTGTTTTAAGGTTAATAACTTATTGCAGCCTTGAACTTTTCAGCATCAGAATATTTTCAATTTCATTCTGGAAGCTCCTGGTAATGTTTACCACTACTCCTTAATGCCTTTGTCTTGGTTGAGGTCACTGGTGTGAGTGTGTAGTATACTGCTGCATCACACTGCCATCTGCCAAGCGAAATGTCCAGAAAATTTCTCAAAGATACTGGCCTCAAACAACAACAGTAACCCTAAATTAACATTTTTGCTGAGATACTTAACATATGATTTAATTATATGTAATATAAAGCATAAAACATTTTCTAGAACTGCAAACTACAATATGCCCTGAGACATGAAGACAATCTTGGTTAAATATCCTGGTTGGTTTTGTATCATTTTGAATTGTTTTAAAATGCAGCTTGGTTTTACTGAAGGTGGCTTTCAATCTGATCCATGAGCCTGGATTTTTTTTTTTTTTTTTTTATAAATAGGCTACAGTTCAGTTCTCAATCCATTCGCTTGATGTACTGCCGCCTACTTCTTCCTTCACCTTATCATTCTTTATCTGTGTCTGTCATCCTCTCATCCTATTTCTCCCATCTTTCCTGTCCCTTTTTATTAGTCTTCTTTCTTTCCAGGTGGCTTTACATTGAGTGGCAAGCCTAATGGTTTCCTGTAAGCCAGGAAACCATTTCCAACGCTGGGTGGTAACCATATAACCTACCTACATGTTGTATTCCCAATGTGTCACCAAGTGTGTTGGAGGATGGCTAGTGCCCCTCACCGTGAAACAACTAACCAAAAAACAAACGGCCACCCCATATGGGATTATGGTGTCTGGCTACAGATAGATAGATTGATAGATAGACAGATGGACGATACTGAACCAACAGGACCATTTTGTTGTGTGCTTGTTTTTTTTTTTTTTTTACTACACCACAGAACAGTGTTAAGCCTCGTTCACACTAGGGTCATGCCGCGTGCTCCGTTCCATGTCATGTTGCCCAACTCATGTTGCTGATGCCGGTGATGTCCATACCAGTACTACAATGGGCAGCACACACCAGTTACCATTGAGCTGCAAGAGGATGGTGATGGATACCAACATCGCAGCAGTTCAAGAGACTGTGATGTGGAGCACTGTGGTACTATGTTGTGCAAAAAAGAATAGGAAACAGAAGATGTGGTGCAAGCAATGGCTGTCTCGTCACTGTTTTAAACTTGCACTTCTTAAGTTCTTGTCCTAGTATTGCTTGTTTTTCATCTGCCAGATACATGGATGGATCTTCAGCAGTTCTATAAAATGTAGGGCGTTGCCCCTTGACCATTCAACACCAGTACTTTCTTCTGACACTGCGTCGTACTGCAGATCAAAAAGACCGGGAACGGAAGCCAGACAGCTACGGTGAGAGCACCGTAGCTCGCTGTCACCATGAAATGTCCCTCGTCCAGATTTGCCTGAAGTATACAACACAGACCCTCCGCAGCACGAGAACCCGAGCTGGACAACATGACGTGCAACAAAGCGTGACCCCTAGTGTGGACGGGGCTTTAGTATATACAGCAGATCCACTTTGGCTGCTGGTGCTGTGTTGGCATAACTCACATTTTGGCGTTGTGTACAGTATATGGCACACGAGTGCACCGGTTCCCCACCTAACCTAACTAACCAAGTTCATCACCACAGGACACAGTTCAACTGATCCGCTGTGGTTGCTGGTGGGGTGCTTGGGTAATTAAGTGTTGGTGTTGCACATACGGTAATTACTGTACACATGATTGTCAATCTTCTTGCTTTCCACATGCCCTGTCTTATACCACCTAGGTTTATCATCATCCCTGACCAACTGTTGCTGCTTGTGTGCTGTTGGCCTAATTCAGGTGGAGGTGATGTGACCACAAAGTTAAATTTGGTTTAGCACAGTCACAAAACATAAACATTACTGAGTAACAAGCATTATCACAAACTATGGCTGTCCCATAAGGGTATAAAAACAAAAATTAATACTTTGCCCCAAGGACACAGCCTTTCCAAATTTCCTACTGAAACTAGTCCTTCACAGGTTACTTACTATGCTTCCTAAATTACCATAGTTACAGGGAATT
This sequence comes from Birgus latro, assembly GCA_018397915.1. Classification (NCBI taxonomy): domain Eukaryota; kingdom Metazoa; phylum Arthropoda; class Malacostraca; order Decapoda; family Coenobitidae; genus Birgus; species Birgus latro. The sequence continues at coordinate 20,638 of JAGKTI010010171.1, forward strand.
TTTTTAATGACATCTGTGAAATACATACATAAAGACTTGTTTATATAAACATCATACATTCCGTCACCCCCACGAAGGTACCAGCGAGTCTTGCTGCCAAACTCTCCAAATGCATGTCTTACGTTTGGCATTATTTGAAATTCCCAATTGATATGTTAGGTTTGGATAATTTCAGTTGATTAAGGTAGGACTGGTTACATTAAGAAAGGATTAGTTAGGTTAGGATAGGTTTGGATTGGCTGTTGGAATAGGTTATGACAGATTAGATTAGGTTTATTAAGACACAAACCTGGGATTTGGACTGACAGGTATCTGAGGGGTGTCTAGGTTAGGTTAAGTGGCAACCTTAGGTGGTTAAAATCAGGGGAGTGAGGGGGTGAAGCCCCCAGTTGGGATACTCTAGCTAAGGATGGGTTAGGTTAGGCTGGATCATTAGGCATCCTATAAATTTGAATGTCTGATGCACTAACGCGTCCCGTCGGCAAGATAGTCAGTAATCAACGCACCGTCAGTAAACAGGCTGCCACAGGCAAACTGGCGGCTTCCTTAAATAACCCAGAAGTGTATTTTTTTTCCTCTACACTTTTTGCAGTCTAAAATAACAAGATAGCTCTCTATACTGTACATGGTAATAAAAATACTTTCCTGAAGATCATGAGACTGTAAGAATACAGCTGCAATCGCCGCACCCATTTCACAGAAAAAAAAATAATGAAAGAAAACAAAATGAGTCTGTCTATTAAAATCATGAGACTGTAAGAATACAGCTGCAATCGCCGCACCCATTTCATAGAATTAAAAAAAAATGATGAAAGAAAAAAATGAGTGTCTATTAAAAGAAGTTGTACTGAGAAAAGTAACAACACAGGAAGAAATGCAGGTAAATAGAGCAAAGTGTATTTTTTCCCCCTTTGGAGCAGGAGGCAGGGTGGCTCAATGGTAGAGCATCGGACTCTGGACCGGGAGGTCGTGGGATCGAGCCACGACGGGTAGCTGCCATGCCGGGAGGGGTAGCGCCCTCCTGCCACCTAGCAGGGCTATAGGATCTAATAAGGTATAGCTCGGAGCAACATTTCCCTTTTCCCCTTTGGAGCCGAGCGGCCTGAGGCTGGGCTGGTGTAGTGCAGAACACTTAAGGACAGGAGGCTGACCTGCGCCCTGGTAGTGTGTACAAGACAGAAATACCAGTGGGACTCCAATTCTGACCCAAGAGCTCTACTACCACACCACCATTAAAAAGGTAACAAAAGTGGTACCAAAGTAACAAATAACTCAGCACAGAAAGTATACTCCCTCTGGTTACCTCTGGGACTTGAACCACAGCACATTATGACCCGAGGGCTCTACCTCCACACCACCATTAAAAAAAGTAACAAAGTGGGTAAAAAAGTGAGTAACAAGTAACATCAAAGAAAGTAAATGTCCCTCCAATAAGACAGAGTAAACTGAGAGTAACAAATAACATCAGAGAGTAATGTCTGTCCAAAGAGAAAATTCTCAGCACTAAGCAAAAAGACAAAACAAAATGTAGATTCCATTACAGTAAAACAAAAACTTATAAGATGAATCAAATCACACCAGGTGTGGGGGTGGGGCCTGCCGCTGTGTGGGGTGGTGGTAAATCACACCAGGTGTGGGGGTGGGGCCTGCCGCTGTGTGGGGTGGTGGTAAATCACACCGGGTGTGGGGGTGGGGCCTGCCGCTGTGTGGGGTGGTGGTAAATCACACCATGTGTGGGGGTGGGGCCTGCCGCTGTGTGGGGTGGTGGTAAATCACACCGGGTGTGGGAGTGGGGCCTGCCGCTGTGTGGGGTGGTGGTAAATCACACCAGGTGTGGGGTGGTGGTAAATCACACCAGGTGTGGGGGTGGGGCCTGCCGCTGTGTGGGGTGGTGGTAGCGATGGTTCAGGTACAGTGCCCAGACACTGACCAACAGTTTGACCACAAACCACGCCACCACCCCCACCCAAGCCCCATTCCACAACTCCCACATCTGTATCACCCCAACTATGGCCTCCAGGGGGTGAAGTAGCTGGGCACAATAGATGGCACTCAGTGCCAACTGCCAACTCAGCATACTGACACCCATGATTACACTCAGTACCAACAGGACAACCTGAAACACGTCATTTTTGACAAACCAAAAGCCAACCCAAGTGGTGAGGAACCAACAGTGATAAACAATAAGCCAAGTTAGACCCGCGTTCAGCTCATACCGCAATTGTGAAGCAATTACCACCCCGGTCAATTCAGACAACATTAGCCTACCGGGATAGTGACTATATTGTTCTCCTAATGACTTAATTGCCCAGTTAAGCCTTGATGGCTCAATATTATGTCGCAAAATTGTGTTTAGAGGAACACCATTCTCAACAAATTTGTCAACAATATCAGAAATATCCTTACGGAAATAGGGACCACATGTTTTGACAAAAATGGTGAAACCTAAATCAGTAAGTGACAAAATTCCGAAGCAACAAGTTATCAGTACGAACAATATCTTTTTGAGGAGCCGAATCCCGTTATTGTTGACGGGGATAGTGGTGGGGCGGTAGACCCCGTTGTCCATGTGTACAACTGTGTGGGACATTTTGCGATGAGCTTACCAAAACTAAATCGTAAGCTATATCACAATCCAATATCGTACTACAGAGTACGATTAATTTTATCGTCACTAACCGTTATAAAATTGCGGGTCACAATGAAAACGAAAGAGCGCGGACAACACACCCTCTCGCTAACTCGTCCACTGGAGTCGCTCACGCAGGTGCTCACCTTTTATAGCCCCAAGACGCCGGAAGTGGATATTATGAATACTTCGCGCTGCGAATATTTTGTTATCTTCCATAATTACCTCAGTGCCACTGAAACCCTTTAAACTTACACGTTTTAAGAAAAAACAAAATTCTCATTCTAATTTTAGTAAATTAAGATTGATTTAGTGTTAAAATCACATAGTAAGAAACATCAAGTAGGTCATATTTTCGAGACTGCCTTTTTTTTTCGGTCGTATAAACTTAAATTCAAATCTGCGTTTGTATTTTTGAATGCACCACAGCAAAGGCAACATAAACTAGCCATATTGTTTTGTGAATATTCACTATTTCCTTTTTCATTTCGTAACTATTTTTTCTTCAAAGGAGGCAGAATTAAATAACTTTTCACAAAGACTTCTCCAACCTCCTTGGAAAATATCATGCATAGTTATGACACCTACCACAGTACAGTACTAACATACTGGCCTGTGGCTCCTCATCCTTTCCATAGCACCTCTTCGTGACTAGCTCCACAGTCTAAATGGGTGCTAATCTCTTCTTACAGCACAACACTGAAGTTGGTTAGATGGCAATTTTACGCCAAGTTAAAAAAGTGTTTAGTATCGTCACTATTATACTTTCCTCTAACTTCTCCTAAAGGCCTCACTCTGATCAGCTGGATTGGTGATAATTACAGTATACGGGAAAAACATTCAAGCACCAGATTCTGCAGCTACTAATGGTGCTTTTAATAACAAAATCAAACAATTTATGGATGCTGTGAACTCTCGTCAGCTACAATTAGGATGAGGTGGGGGTCAACCCTACAATTAGTGGCAAAATATTCACCAAACATTCAGATTAAGGTTTTATTGTGAAATGTAAATATCAAAAGAAGCTTCAGGAAAAGGGCTATCTTTGGGTTGGTTATCACTTCTTTTGAAAATAGATAAGTTAACTTAAAAGCGTATTTTCAAGAAGGTAGCCATGCGTATAGATAGTGGGGGTGAAGCCTACATCCTATCTGACAACACTTTAATGTGTTACCAAAGTAAATCTAACCAGGGGTGTGGAGTCGGATTTTAAAAATTCTGACTCCGACTCCAGGAAATTTTAAGGTTGCGACTCCGACTCCGCCCTCCCCCTCTTTTGCAGTACAGTGATAGGCATGCTGCATTACTTACATATTTTCAAGTTTACTTCTATCTATCTATTGCCAGACGCCTTAATCCCGTAAGGGGTGGCCACAAACAAATGGCCTCGACGTCGCTCTGTCCCCCGCCATTTCACTGCCCTGCTCTCAGCTCACACCCCCCTCTGTCATATACCTCACCACTCCATCCTTCCATCTCATCCTTGGCCTCTCCCTCCCTCTCCCCCCCTCCACCTCACTCACATACACTCTCCTCGTCAGTCTCTCACTCTCCCATCCTCTCCACATGGCCAAACCACCTTAATGTGTTTCTCCTAACGCTTCCTATCACATCCACATCCACACCACAACCCTCCTTCACCTCCTCATTTGTCAGTCTATCTCTCCATGTGACTCCACATGCTCCCCTCAAATAACTCATTTCCACTGCTGTCACTCTTGACTTCTGTCCCCCCAACAAGGTCCAAGCTTCACTTCCATACGTTAGAGTTGGTATCACAATACAATTATGCAGTATCTTTTTCACTTCCATGCTCACTTCCCTGTTTCTTATCACTGCTTTCAAGGAACCAGCAACCTTTCTTCCCTGCTGCACCCTTTCAAGCACTTCACCCTCTAAACTTCCATCCTTATTCATCACACTACCCAAGTACTTAAACGCACTCATATTCTCCATATCCTCCCCATCCAATCTCACTGTACATTTACTGACTTCACTTCTCTCGAGGACCATCACTTTACTCTTCCCTACATCCACCTTTAGATTCCGTTTCATACACACTCTCGCATACACATCTACCAAGCCTTGCAGTTCCCCTTCGTCTTCACTTAACAACACAGTATCATCTGCAAACAACAGTACAGGAAGTTTCCAAACACTGACCTCTCTCACTAGGGCCGTTCCAACATCCACTGCCCTACCTTGTATCTCTTTTATAATCTCATCCATATACAGACTGAACAACCATGGAGACATGACACATCCTTGCTTCAATCCAACCTTCAAATAGAAAAATTCACTCAGTTCACCACCCATACACACTGTAGCCTTAGCACCCTCATACATACTCTTCACTGCCTTCAACAACTTCCCATCTACTCCATATATTCTTAATACTTTCCTCAACCCTTGTCTATCCACCCTGTCATATGCTTTCTCCAAATCCATGAAGGTTGCACACAACTTCTCCCCCTTCTCCAGAAACTTTTCCACTAAAGATCTAAGAATGAATATCTGATCTACACAACCTCTTCCCTTCCTAAAACCTCCCTGTTCTTCTCCAACTAATTCCTCTGTTATTTCCCTAACTCTGTCAATACATATTCTACCACATACCTTTCCTATTACACTAAGAATGCAAATGCCCCTATGATTACCACACACTTTTTCCCCATTCCTTTGTACAGGGGAATAATTATACCTGACTTACCACACACTTCTTTTTCCCCTTTTCCTTTGTACAGGGGAATAATTATACCTGACTTCCAATCCTCCAGGACTCTACTTTCCTCCCAGGCCAATCTGCACATCTTCCACATGCATTCTCTTGCTATCTTTCCCCCATGATTCAGCATTTCACCATACACTCTATCAATTCCTGTGGCTTTCCCTATTTTAACTTTTTTCACTGCTTCCACAACTTCCATCCTAGTGATTTCTTCCTCTCTTCTCACATCCCTCCTTCTCCCAGCCATTCCCCAGCCACTTATACTTGCATTACTGTCATTCTCTATGTTCAACAATTCATTAAAGTGTTCTCTCCATCTGTTCACATTCTCTCCCTTCTCCACAAGTAATCTAACATTTTTATCTTTCACTCCTCAACTGCCTTCTTTGGCACCCTGTCTAAATCTCTCTACCTCTTTCCAGAACATTTTCTTACATTCCCTCCACTTTACACTCAAATTCCTCATCCACTCTCTCTTACTAATCTTTTCACCTCTCTCCTCCTCTCTACATATAACTCTCTCGTCCGTCTCTCAACTTCTTCGACGCCTCTGTTTCTCATCCACTCACTATATGCTTTCTTCTTTTGTGCCACACCCTCTCTCACCTCTTTAGTCCACCATGCTGTTCCCTGCACCCTCTATCGTCTTCTCTTCACCCCACACACCACTTCACATGCTGCAAAGATTTCTTCTGTGAATATCTTGCACACACCTTCCATGTCTCCCATCTGCTCCAATCTATATTTACCCAATCGTTCCTCCACATCCCTTTTATACTCTACCTTTTTCCATCCTCTCGTAACTTTTCTACCCTCCTTGTAAGAACTACTTCCTCCTGTCCTTCCCTTCTTCTATATCTCCATTTTGTTTGGACTTTGATTCTAACCTCCACCAAGTGGTGGTCCGCAAGTCCTTTCCCCGAATCTCTATATACTCTTGCATCCATTACACACTGTCTCATCCTTTCATCCATACACACATAATCAATCATTGCCTTCCATTCATTCAGTTCACCATCCACCCTTCTCATCACTCGCCACATATACCTATGGATCATTTTGTGCCTGAAGAGGGTATTAGCTATCACCAACCCCCTCCTGGCACAAATGTCCGCTAAAGCACTGCTATTCTCACCCATCTCTGTGGGAACACCCCACTCACCAACTACTCCATCAACCTTCTCATTCTCTACTTTTCCCTTCATATCTCCAAAAACACTCTCATTCCTTTCAAACTTTTCCAAGCACGCTTCCATATTTGTCCAGAACTCTTCTCTCACTCTGCTTGCACCCCATACTATTAAGCACACAATCGCCCCCATTCGTAGTTCAAATTTCAATCTTACCCACACAATCCTTGAGCCAACTGATCCATACTCTCTTATATTCTCCTTCCATCTGTTACTCAAAACAATACGCACTCCTTCTTTTGCCCTCTCATTCTCACCTACTCCAGCGCATATACCCCATCCATACTGCCATTCTCTCACACTCTCACTTCACCATTTAGTTTCAGTTAATCCATATACATCCACTTTCGCACCCTCAGCACCTGTACAATCTCTCTCTCGTTCACCTCATCATTTGCACCCCTTACATTCCATGTAGCTAACCGTACCAAGTCATCTATTGGTCAGTCCTGGTCCGAGGTTTCTTGTTCGTATTTTTAGTTAGTTGTTTTCCGGGGAGAGGCACTAACCCTCCGCCAACCCACTTGTTGTCACGTAGGGAACACGTGTTGGTTGGTTATAAGGTTACCACCCATGTAAATGCTTTCCTGGTTTACAGGAAATCATTTGGTTTGCTACTCAATGTAGTGCTACCCCAACAAGCAACAACAGGGTATCACTACACCAAGTGCGTGGATGATGGGTGCCCCGCACCTACCTCATCCGTATTATTAGTGTATATAATATCGTAAATTCACGTTAAATCAATATTCCCACAAAAACATCCCACAAATTGCTTGCCTGAAATGTCCTCCCAGAAGAGCTCCCACAGAAGCTAATTTCTCCCACAAAAATGTGGGAATTTCCCACAAAGCGGCACAACTGGCCTAACAGCGCACACAAGTACTCTACACGAGAATTGATCACGTAAAGGAGTCGGAGTCGGAGATATTTTTACCGACTCCGACTCCAGCCAAAAGCATCCGACTCCTGACTCCGACTAAACATCCCTTAATCTAAGTTTATATATGAAGTAGGCAATGCAAGAATTCAGAGCAGAGACATTTATCTACTCCATGACTTTCATATTGCCTTACTAACAACACAAAAATTTAATATTCCATTATTAAATGTTCAACCTGGCTGAATACTGAAATGTGGCGCTAAATTATCGTAAAAGTAAAGGACATATGCTGCCCAAGTACAAAAATGTTGGCCACAAGTAACACAAATATATATGCCATAAATGAACAAAAACAAGCCAGGCTAAGACGTAGGACTGTTATTATTTTAAAAAGATATATGCTATAACAATACATAAATAAAGGTGAAGGTACACACTGCACTCTTTAATCTACCTCGGGTGTTATGCCTGCATGTTAACCTGATGTTAAAGTCTACTTCATAGTGTACTGAGTTAGAGCCACATTGAATGTAATTATTCTGGCAAGCCTCTGTTTTACCTCCCCCTCCATTTGCAAGGCATGTTGATAAATCTGTGAAAGACATATTACGTGAGTTCTTCACACACAAATGACCTTACTAATACTGTATTTTGCAATTTGTGGTGGGCCGTAGAGAAATGAACTGGTAAAGCTCTACAACTATCGGTAAAAATAAAATTACATAATATATTTATTGGGTTATAGGCCAAATAATTCCATTTGCAAGGCTCAACTGCATATCCCATATTAACAAAATTATACATATATCCCTCCAACAAAATCATACCGTATATGACTGAAAATCATGTTGCACCAAACACATGTTCATAATTTCATGAGGGATTGCTAGCAGTAATGTTCTGGGAGTATCCAGGTACATTCTAAGTATTTATATTGTGTGATGTGTCCACTACCCACGCCATATTATTCCTAAATTCGATACAGGCCTCGGGTTTCGATGGTCATCAATTTCATCATGTATTAGCTAAGTAGA